>JAAFKN010000606.1:0-11505 GCA_011800035.1 Thermochaetoides dissita | reverse complement strand
TGCTGCTGGATCGTGAGGATATGGTTGAGCGGATTGAGGGAGGTGAAGAGAGGGGCACCGGGGAGGTAGGAACGGTATGCAATGGCCTCGAACACATCGTTGACAAAGGCGGCGGGATCTGGTAAGGGTTGTCAGCTTGAGGGGCTGGCTTGACGGCGGCTTGACGGGCTCAGTTTAGCATGGTGACCAACCTTCCTTGAGAAAGTCTGGAATCTCAGTCTCGCAGAGCTTGCGCACATCGTTCACGTCGCCATCGTGCCGGAGGAGGGCGAGCACATAATCGGCCAGCACGTCAGAGTCAGCGTCAGATCTGTAATCGCACAAAAGAGCGTCAGTAAATTCGAAAACAAAAGCTCAATGCACGTAGTCGGACGTAAAGGAGACAGGCATTCGTACGTGTTCTCGAGCCGCTTGACGATCCAGTTTTTTAGATGAGGAGCGTGCTCTTCGGGGAAAAGCATTTTGAATTATGTCGTTCGCAAAATGGGAGCTTCCATGAAACGCGGTTTGTCAAAAGGCTCAGCTGTGAGCAAAACTGTGGTGCTGCTTTGGGCTTGTTTTCGAGGTTGGTATATCCGTATTTGTGCTGCCGCTGCTCATCCAAGTCGTCACTGGGCCTCGTCGCCAGGAAATTTAAGCTGGGATAGATGATCGCGCGGTGTCACGTCGGATCGCGTTCCAGGAAAGCCGCATGCGACCGCAGAAGCAGGGGGTCAGTGACCGGGTCTGGTGAGTGAAAGGGGGCATGAAACGTTACGTAACATAATCCGTAATTGACAGGCGCTTGTAACATACGCACCAAGTCATTGCATGTTTTGTGACGTTATTCCTCAGCTCTGAGGAGGTTTAGAGTTCTTAGACGACATCCCCGTGGAAGATGAGTTGAACCAATGATTTTGCAACTCTCTTCTGTTGTCAAGTGTTCCCAGCAAGGATATCCATTTTCAGAGTGAGCTCCGATGGTTCTGACGCTAGTCTACCACACAAGCTCTTCCATGTATTTCATTCTTGTCCACCGGTTTGCCCAAAAGGGGAGTGGGAAAAAAGTTTCTCATTGACGACTGGGTGATGACTCATGATGCTTTCCTAGACATCCCTAAACTGAGAAACAAATCTAGTACCTGGTTACATGCATGAAGCGGAAATAACCAACTCTTCTTAGTCCTCTATGAACGCGGCTCATGTCCTCTAACCATATCTCCCTGTCCCCTCAGTGTATACGTCTATCCAGGATTCATATCAAAGTATGACATCAAGCAATACAACATACTTTACAATGTATACGTACAACATCTATGTCAACCACAAGCAACCCCTCTCCAGGCGCTTATCATACAACATGATTTGTTGGCTTCTAAAAGCCAGAGCCACCCTTCCCCTTGATGGCAGCAACAATGTCTTCTTCATCTAACATCTCGTTCTTCTCCGGATCACTGCCCCCTACGTTCAAGAACCCATCCTTGGTCCAGGCATCACTAAGCTTCTGGGCTCCCTCGTGTTTCTTGCCCCGTTTTCTTTCGGCTTTTGGGCCGTTGAGTGACCCTGGCCTTTTCATCTTTTGTGCGAGCCTGTTAGCCCACTTTTCTTCAGCTGTCTCCCTCGCTTTCAACTCCTCCCATGTCTCTTCCTTCCCTTCATCCCATTCCCCAAGTTGCTCGGGAGGTGTCCAGCTAGGGCTGCTGAAGATCTTTTCTTCAAGCTCCGAGCCTGTGCGCACCATGCTGGTCACTGCCTGCACCGTCTTCGGGCAGGCGTGGTTGATGTGCTCGAACTCACGAGCTGCTTGTCGAGACCACAGCATCATCCGTTCCAGATCCATGTATTCCTTAGCCAGGATCAGCAGCGTGTGAGTGATCGGACGTGGCCGATATGGGTTACGGCCCATACGACGCAGGTCGAGTGGCAGTTGGGCCTTGGCATGCTCGAACACGCGGACCATTTGCCAACCGGTCCAGTTGGGCATGAGTACCTTTTCACAGACCGTAAAAGCTTCGCGCCAACGTTTCAGACGCGCCAATGCCTGGACGTAGTAGTTCCAATTCTTGCTGTCAAGATCGAAGCCAGCCGCACGCACCCGTGAGATGAGTTTGAGCAGGCTCTCAGCATCTCCCAGTTCAAGATAGAGACGCTGCATAGTTTTCAGGGGGTCGCAGAGTCGAAAGCGCTGCGCATAGATAACTGGTTCTGGGTTCGACTCCTGCTCCTCCTTCGGCTTCCGGAGCGCTGCCGCAGGACTATAACGTTTGATGGCCCGCCTGAAGACCAGTTCCCAGGTCTCTTTGACGCGGTCATACTTCTTTTCGTAAAAGTCTGCGAGCATGATGTTGTGAAGCAATCGCAGCGGAAGTGTCTCGGGAGTCGAGCGGCCCGGGTAGCGAGTGTTGTGAAGTTGGATGATCTGCTGAACGGTGGCAAACTCTCTCATTTGCGTCAAGATGAAGAGCACCTTGGAGTACAGTCCGATGGTGGACCGAACAGTGTCACCAGCTCCCTTGTCTTCGCGCTCCATGGCCTTGTAAAACTCACGAAGGATCTTTTTGAGAAATGCCTGACCATCAGCGCCACGCTGCTGGTGCTTGGGAAGCTCTTGCCACCGCCCCAAAGCATCGATAACCTTTGTCAAACGGAAGGCAGACTCTGGATAATTCATGCTAGCCATCAGCTCGTTTGTCTTGAGAGCGAGGTGTGGTTCTCCGCTGTTTATGAAAGCCGACATCAGCAGGATGAAGTGATCGGCCGTAGGCTCAAAAGCACCCTCGCGCTGGGCAGCTCTTAGCAAGTGCATGGCGTGATGTGACTGACGGCAGTAAAGAAGTGCTAACAGCAGCTGATTGTACGTTTCGTGGTTGTATGCGATGCCCTTCGAAGACATGTTCTCGAGGACGCGGTTGACAGCCGCCAGATCCCGCCGCTTGGCATTGTGTTGTAGCAGTGCATTCCACAAGTGTGTGTAATCGCCTGAGATCTCTCGGCGTCTGGTAAGAGAGACGCAAAGCTGCTCGGCCTCGGAATACCGGTCATTCTGGCAGTAGGCTTCAATCAGCGACGCCATCATGGCGACGGTTGGCTGAATGTTCCTTTCCCTGGCCATTTGGAAAAGCTCAAGAGTGAACTGAAGGTCGCCACGAAATCCTGCCATTTTCATGAGTGTACCGAAAGTGTAATCATCCGGCTCGTGCTCCTCACAGATCTGCGCAAAGAGCTCGATGGCACCACCGTAATCTCCAGCCTTTGTGTAGGCATTCAGCAAGACATTCCACTGCATGATATCCGGCTCCAGGCCTGACTTTTTTGAGTTTTCCTCCATGACCTGACGGGTTGCCTCGACATCACCCCTGACAGCATGAGCATGCATGATGTTGGTGACAATTTTCGGTTCCTTTTCGATTTCGCAGTGGTAATGTCTACCGTACTCTTCAGCCAGGCGAGTGACAGTTGTGGCATCACCACGTCCGGCATAGAAGGCCATGAATTTGTGATATGCCTTCTCTTCCGGCTGGCCGTAGAAGCGGTACCAGTCCTCCAGTATAAGTTCCATTCCTCGCACATCATGGGGGTTGAATATGTCAATCATAACTCGTAGGACAGCGTCGGACACGCGTGCCTGTGGCAGTTGGCGATACTTCCTGTATAGATCACTAGCTAACCTCTTGCGCTCTTGTTCAGCACTGCGGATGATGTAGAGCTCATAGAGCTCCGGGTCTTTGGCACGACCGAGCATGAAGACAGCATCGGACGGACCGAAATGATCCATCGAGTATCTGAGAACGTGCCCAAGAAACGAGTCAAGCATGGCTGTCCGCTGGTGCAAGGTGGAAGGGTCACGCTCGAAATACTGGTACATCTTCCTGACTTTGATCTCAAAGTCGGAGATGGTGGCCAGAGCGGTGTAACCAATGGTCGAAATAAATGGCTGACTATTGCTGGTCTGAACAGCAGTGACAGCATCTTGAACCGTGCTAGTCTCGGCTGATGGGCTTTCAACTGCCGAAGCTACATCCTGGTTGGCAGAGGATGGATCCGGGGATGAGGATTCACTCCTGACTTCATCTTCTGAAGTATCCGGCTCAGGAACAGCACCAACGCCGCTCAGCTGATCTTTCTGTTCAGAAGGCCGGGCATCCTGCTCAACCGACTGCTCTGCAGAACCTGGCTCAGGTCCCTGTAGTGGGGGATGCAACGTCTTGTGTTGTACAGCCGAGTAAAGCTCCCACGCCTCCACGATCATATCCCACATTGAGAGTTCCAAGCCATACGTAGCAATATAGTCGAGGGCGCCGCCAAAACCACGCTCCTCCAGCGCCGTCTTGTAAATCGACACAGCATCTGCCACCTTATGAAGAAGCAGCCGGGACTTGACAGCAGCGCGGACTAGTTCTTCAGTCCACTGACTGACTTGACAAGTCTGGAAAAGCTGACAGACTCTTTCTGCGTCAAGCAGACGTATCGACTCTGAAATTGCTAACAGGACCTCAGCCGTGAATTGGGGCTGTATGTTTGGGTCAAGCCGCAGATATGCCTGATAGAGTTGATCGTAAGCTGCTTCCCGCTCGGCTTTTGCAACGTGCTGGAGTTGCAGCAGCTGCTTTTCTAGAAGCTCAGGGCTCACATAAGAATTGGGCTCTTGAGGGTCAGGGGTCGGCTCTGTGGTATCATCTGCAGCCTTGTCGGAACGTACTTGCAACAGTTGCTCGGGGTCATCCTCTGGCCTCGGTTCTGCGGATGCTTGAGCTTCTGTTCCCTCTCCTGCCGCCTCTTGCTCCTTTTCCTGCATATCTGGTTGGCCGTCCGTAGTTACTTGACTCTGGTCATCCGGCAGGTTTTCCGTCTGACCAGGGGCGGAGGTAAAGGAGCGCATGGTGGCTCGGCGATTGCTCGAACTTGGGTCTATGCGCCCAGGCAGCACAGGATACGGCCTGCGTAAGAACGCCGCTGTTCCCCTGGGGTAGAGGAAATCAAGCAGAAACGGAGAGCAAGTTGTCATTGTATCGAACCGCTTGCTTTGCTCAGGAGGGATAGCGACAGTGTGAGTCTTCGGCTCGGCCAGGGGCTGGCGCAAGAGGACCGGGCAGGCGTCGAAGACCTCGAGGTCAGCAGCGCCATGGTGCCAGAAAGTTGTATGCAGTTTGCGGCGGCTTCTCAAACAAGTCCTGCTCGTGGGGAGAACTCGCTGGAGGCTGCACGGCTCGATGGTCGCCGCGGTCCTCTCAAGCATTGCTGGCGAGGAAAAAGGCTACAGCGCGCGGGCCACTCAAGGAACTAATCACGGAACAAGTTTAAGGAGCGGTCAACAAATCGGCGCATTGTATTCCGGGACAATCCAGGGCTGGGGGTATGATTGACGATTTAGACAGCTGTGAGGGGAGAGGGACTGTGGGTGAGAGAGAGGACCGAGCAAACGAGACGACCAGGCGCGTGGGCGCCCAAGACCACAGGGAGTGCCCGGCAAGACCCAGAACCGCCCAGAAGGTGTGATCGCCCTTCCAATTGACGAAGAAGTTGCTCTGGCGTCGTGGCAGAACCGAGTTTGGCAGATCGGCGAGCAGAATGGCTTAGTGAGGCGGCATGGCGTGGGAGCTCGTCTTGCCTTGGCCCGGAAACAGCAGACACGAAATTTTGGGTCCAGGTCGGTGGTTGCCGTTGGAGCTTAGGCCGAGCTGCCGTTTGGGTGGCACCACCTGGGCCAGAAATTCCCCGCTATGCACGTGCAACTGTAATCTTACCAATCTTCTGCGGACGATACCTTACGGTATGTAACCCCCATAACCGTAAGGACCGCAATGACTATCGACGCGTTGAGCAACCGGATATTTCGCACATCAGGTCTGTAATCATATTTGAGCCGGGAAGTACTAGTGCTTGCTGCTTGTGTTTGGACTGCAGATCGCCTGATGCGTTCTGAGCTGGTCTCCTCTCCCGTAACCTGTAACATTCCTGTGGATTATATACCAAAGGTGTAAGGATTCGTACCTAGGTATTGGCCGTCTGTCTCTTGCCACTGGATTCCGTATCAGTACAGCACGGTTTAAGAGTGACGTCAATCCTTGGAGGGCAAATCAACACAACGGCCCTTGGCAGCAGTCGATGCGGATATCTTAGCGCCCCAATCGGTTCCTGTTAAAATGGCTCGGACCCTAATCCGTACGAGACGCTCTGCATAACATCCTGAAGCTGTGCTGAGGTCCAAGTGATTTTCAGGAATGAGGTGAAAACCCTAACCCTCCACCATTTTGTGAATTTTTTGGAGGGGCGGTGGATGCCAAAGGCGGTTTCAACCCATGCCCCACATCAAAGGGGTTGAGATGCTGGGAAACGCCAAGGCTTCCAGAACTGCCAAACACCAACATCCTATCTCCCTCAAACCAGCTTGACCTTGCGCGCCCACAATGGATATCACCAAGTTTGTGGTCGCGTCTAGGGAGAAGGCGCTGCTATATGGCGACTATACCACATACCGCACCCAGCTGTCGGGCAAGCTGCTAAACTGCCGGAAGAAGCTTAACATTGCGACCAAGAACCGCGGGAAGTTCCATCCCAAGGCCGCCATTACCCCCGAACAGATCGCCGACAATACCGAGTATGGACATTCCTCCTCCTGTCCTCACGCATTTTAGCAATTCAGTTTGCTAACAAGCCCTTAGATATGTCCGTCTCCAACTGTTGACCGCCGAAAGGGCCTGGGCGCATGCCATGGCCATGAAAGCTGCCCACTCCGCGAATACCAAGGGCATGACGGGAAGGACCCGGTCGCACATCGTTTCGAGACTAGAAAAGGGTGCTCGCGTCGCCGAGAAGCTAGCACAGGCACTTTCTGACAGTGCCAGCGACGTTTCTCCCACTGATATTCTCGATGCCCGGGCTTATGCTGCGCTGCTGAGAGGCGCCGCCCTGTTCGAAAAGCAAAACTGGGAGGCCTGCCTCAAAAGCTATGCTATCTGCCGCATCATCTACACCGCACTAGCAACTTCTGCCAAGGGCGATATCTTCTCAGAGTTGCTGTCTGAAACAATCGACCCCTCGATGCGCTTTGCCGCCTACCAAGCCAAGATCCCGCGGACTCTCCCGATCGCTACCATCGCGCACAGAGCATTCGAACAGAGCGATGCCGAGCTTGTAGACAGCATCAAGACTTTGCATCCAGCTATCTTGGAGCAGGGAGATATCAAGGAGAGGAAGGCTGCCGAGGGTGCTCCGGTTACATTAACTTGGCGAGGCAGGCAAGTAGGAATCGAGGATGCGGTCATCTCAGCTGCTTGGGGTGCTGTGGACACGGCGAAGGAGCAGTTGGCTCAGAAACTTGCTTCATCTAGTTCGCTGCACCCCAAGGAGATGGCTGCCGCATACGACGAAATCTTGACAGCCAGTCAGGATGCGGTCGATGCTACCAAGAAAGCTATAGACGAGCTTAAAGCTGAGGGAGTTGCGCCAAGTGATCCGCGAATGCAGAGCTTGCAAATCACTCGGACTGCCGTCAATTATGAGATGATCAGCTGGCGGATAGGACGCAATAGAATGCTTGCTGGTGAGCGAGATGGCGCCAAGCTGGATCTTGGCGCAGTTTCCAAGCAAAAGCAGAAGCAGACAGATGAATCTGCAACAGCGAGACGCAAAAATGAGACCCCTGGTCGGCAGGTTGCCCGATTGAAGGAGAAGGTCGTGCTCTACGACGGCATATTGCAGAATGTTGAATCTATCAAGGAGCTTCCTGGCATTGCAAACGACGAGGAACTCTCGGCGCGGTTAGATGCCACCTCCAAGTATTTCACTGCCCTCAAGTACGTATTTCACGTAACCCAGTTACAGCGCTGGAAAAAGAATCGCTTACACCCCTACCCAGGTCACTTGCTATTGCTCGGTCCCATGCTATCGCTGGAAATGCTGTCAATGCTCTCGCACTTATTAAACACGGCTACAGCCTGTGCCACTCCATCCTCCCCGTCCTCAACCAGCAGGCCCCTGACGAGACCGACGGTTTCTCCCCGCGCAATATCGCCATCACAAAGCAGGACCTCTCATTCCTTCACGACACGATGTCTGGTGAGTTGCACCGCGCCCGCGCCCTGGTCGAAATCTTCAGCAAGCTCCACACCCCGCCGCATGAGCCCTCAACAATCAGCCAGCAGCCCCTGTCCGCTCGGCTATCCGAATATCCCTCCACAGGGGATGTGGACCTGTCCAACATCGTCTCCTACCCTCCTCGTCTCGAGACCTTCCCTGTCAAGCCGCTGTTCCTGGATGTGGCATGGAATTACATTGAGTATCCCGATAAGAGCCGGGCATCACAGCAGGCAGAGAAGCAGGTTTCTACGGAAGCTGATCAAAAGGAAGCGGCAACGTCTGAGCCTGAACCTGCTCCAAAGCCGCAGAAACGGGGTTGGTTCAGCTTTGGAAGGTGAGCGGGCTAATTAAGCTGTATCAATTAACCGGTTGAGATGGTGGGAAAGCAAAACTACGTTGATGTAACTATGCTTTCTCATAGACGGGAAGGTAATGAAATCGATGGGTCACACTCCGGGGCAACTGATCCTGGCAAGTAATGTCCAACACATTGCTCTCATAAGATGTGAGGACTGGATGATGAGGTCTGAAGCCTTCACACCAGCCTTGATACCCTGCCTTCCAGCAGTTGTGTTCCAGCAGCTCTTTTGTTTGGTTACTGGGATGAAGTTAACACCTCTGCTCACTTCGATCACTGTTGCACATACACCCAGTCAATGGCGGGCACCCGGGGTTGAGAGGGGATTTAGATTATATTGATTTCTTGGTCGTGTACAACAGTAGGACATATACACATGCCTTTATCCAGCCCCCCATCCCAATCCTACCCATCCTATCATCGAAGTCGTGAAAATTTTCATGCTCAGAACGCCTTCCGCCGTCTGCAGTAATAAACACTGGACAAGCCCCAAGAGCCTCCTAAACACAAAGTATATGATACATGAGAATACACTGGAGACTCACTCCAGAACCTAGTCAGACACAAGACAAAGTAAATGTGAGGGGTATAGGGGTTAATGAATACAGCTCTCCTGAGCTCTCTCTCACTCCTTCTTCTCGCCCTCGGCGCTCTGGTTGGCCTCACCAGAGTCGGAGCGAGCCTTGTGCATCTTGTCGAAGAGGTTAAGGCTGGCCACCTGGAGCTCGTCGGTCTTCTCCTTGATCTCCTCAGCAGTGGCCGTGACCTCACCGGACTGAACCTTGGCGAGGTACTCGCGGAGAGCAGTGATCTTCTGGCGGATCTGGTCGGCCTCGGTCTTGTCGAGCTTGTCGGCATAGTCGTTGAGGGCCTTCTCAGTGTCCAGGACAACGCTGTCGGCGCGGTTGGAAGCCTCAATGACGGCCTTGCGCTGCTTGTCCTGCTCGGCATACTTCTCGGAATCAGCGACCATGCGCTGGATCTCCTCCTCGGTCAAACCAGAACCAGAGGCGATGGTGATGGATTGGTCCTTGCCAGTGGACTTGTCCTTGGCATGGACGTGGACAATAGAGTCGGCATCAATGTCGAAGGTGACCTCGATCTGAGGAACACCGCGGTGCGCCGGCGGGATACCAACGAGCTGGAAGTTGCCAAGGAGCTTGTTGTCCTTGACAAGCTCACGCTCACCCTGGTAGACCTTGATCTCGACAGCAGTCTGGAAGTCGGCAGCAGTGGAGAAGACCTGGGACTTCTTGGTCGGAATGGTGGTGTTGCGGTTGATCAGACGGGTGAAGACACCACCGAGGGTCTCAATACCGAGCGAGAGAGGAGTAACATCAAGGAGGAGCAGATCCTTGACCTCACCAGACAGGACAGCACCCTGAACAGCAGCGCCAATGGCGACAGCCTCATCGGGGTTGACGGCCTTAGCAGGCTCGCGACCGAAGATCTCACGGACGGACTCAGCGACCTTGGGCATGCGGGTCATACCACCGACCAGGATGACCTCCTGGATGTCCTTGGCCTGCAGGTTGGCATCCTTCAAAGCCTTGCGGACGGGCTCAACGGTCTTCTTGATGAGGGGATCGACCATGGCCTCGAGCTGAGCACGGGTAATCTTGGTGTTGATGTGCTTGGGGCCAGAAGCATCAGCAGTGATGAATGGGAGGTTGATGTCAGTCTGCAGAGACGACGACAGCTCAATCTTGGCCTTCTCAGCAGCCTCGCGGATACGCTGGATGGCCATGCGGTCGTTGGTGAGATCAATGCCAGTCTCCTTCTTGAACTGGCCGACGAGGTGACGGACGAGGTGGATATCGAAGTCCTCTCCACCGAGGTGGGTATCACCGTTAGTCGACTTGACCTCGAAGACACCGTTCTGGATCTCGAGGACAGAGATATCGAAAGTACCACCGCCAAGGTCATAAACAGCGACGACCTTGTCGGTCTCCTTCTCCAAACCGTAGGCAAGGGCGGCAGCAGTAGGCTCGTTGACGACACGGAGGACGTTCAGACCAGCAATCTGACCAGCATCCTTGGTGGCCTGGCGCTGAGAGTCATTGAAGTAGGCCGGGACAGTGACGACGGCGTTCTTGACAGGCTTGCCAAGGTAAGCCTCAGCGGTCTCCTTCATCTTCTGGAGGATGAAGCCACCGATCTGGGAAGGAGAGTACTTCTGGCCGCGAGCCTCGACCCAGGCATCGCCGTTGGTGTGCTGAACAATCTTGTACGGCACTTCCTTGATATCACGCTGCACCTCCGGATCGGTGAACTTGCGACCGATTAACCGCTTGGTGGCGAAAAGGGTGTTCTCTGGGTTGACCACAGCCTGGCGCTTAGCAGCAACACCGACGAGCCGCTCGCCGTCCTCGGCAAAAGCGACAACAGAGGGTGTTGTCCGGGCACCCTCGGCATTCTCAATGATCTTAGGAATCTTGCCCTCCATGACGGCGACAGCCGAGTTGGTGGTACCTGATCAGTTCGCATGAGTAATTGTTCACAGAGCCGAGTGAGGAATGAGGTCGTTGCGATGAGGCTACTTACCAAGATCGATACCAATCACAGTGCCCTTGACCTTCTCATCCGTGGACTCGAAGCGCGCAAAGGCAGGAGTCCTCCGGAGGAGGCCCGCCGAGCGGGCAGCCGCTGAGGTTGCCCTGGGGAGCTAAAGGAGAGAGGTCAGTACTGCACCCACTTGATGAGTCCGGCCAAGTGAGGGGTAAAAGAACATACAGCACGGGAAAGGCGTGTCGCCATCATTCTGATTGAAGGGTCTGATTAAAGAAAGAGAACACCCTGACTCGAGCCAGGAATTGGTATCGCAAAGAAAGAAAGATGGCGGAGGAAAGTGAGGATGGTAAAATGGGACGATGGATGGAGTTTTTGAGAGGTTTGGAGAGGGGAGGAGGAATGGCAAAGGTCTTTTGTAGCACGCTTGAAAAAAATTCGTAGTCCAGCATCGAAAACGCTCGAAATTTCCTGTGCAGCCAGTGGTTGGCGAGCAGGTGGGTCATCGTGCACGGACCCCTGCACTGGAAAGGCGAAAGCCGGGGCTTTCCTGGGGTTTCCACGTGACCTAGGCCGGAAAT
>JAAFKN010000605.1:0-11507 GCA_011800035.1 Thermochaetoides dissita | reverse complement strand
CCTTATTGAGCGGATCGCTCGCGTTCGGCTCGAGGAACAGGAACTGCAAACCCACAATCACGGCGTTGAGGTTCAGCACCGGCTTCCAGTCCTCGCGCAAAATGTTCAGGCACACCTTGCCCTCGAGGTCGATGTTGGGGTGGTAGATCTTCTCGCGGCACTGCACCTTGGGCGGCTCGTGCGGGAAGGCCGGCGTGATATGGAAGGTGAAGCTGAATTTTCCGCCTTTGTACATGCCCTCGTCGGGCGTGATGTACAGGATGAAGTTGAGGATGTCGTCGGGGTCGGGGAATTCCGTGGTCATGGTTGAGCCGAGGGAGAGTTCGGAGAGGTCTGCGTCTAACGTCAACTTCCTGAAGTCGTGATGGTAGAAAGAGGGGAGGAAACTTACCCTTCTGCACCCGTAATTGCGCCGCCGTCACCTTCTTCTTCTTGGGCTGCCCCGCGGCCGCTTCCCCGCCGTTCTCAGCCTTTTGCTGCTCTTTTTTCTGTGTCGGTCAGCATCTCGCTTCTGTGTACAGTCTTCAAGCTCGGTAGGTACACACCATAGACCATATCTTCAGCATCTTTGCGAACCGTGGGACGTTAGGCCGTCACCCCACCAGGACTCGTCGGTTGTAGAAAGGAGATTGAAAGCCGAAAAGATCTAAAGCATCCAAGGCGCTCGATTATCAAAGCCCAATTGAATATCAAGTGAATCCCCTCTTTCGCTTTCAAGCGCAGCCCTCTATCAAGAGTCGCGGGCTTCGAGAACAAGAAAGTGGGGTGTTTCTCTTCTATCGAGATCGAGATTTGAAACTCGACGTTCTTTGCGTTGTGGGGGTATCTTCTAGAGCAGAGCAGAAAGAGACGAAAGGGTTCTATACGAACAGTGTCGTAGAAAAAGGTGGTCGTGAGGAAAAAGTGACAGATGAGGACGGTTTTGTCTTTGCAGGTGACAGACACACGCACCCAACGTCCATCGCTGAAGTCACTGACCGACTGAGGGGAGCGGTAGACAGGCCAAGCCAGGCAGGCAGCCAAGCCAAGCGGGCGCGCCAAGCGAGCCCCGTGGGGTCCCTGTGGGGCGTGACACTGTCTGGGGTGGCTAAACGTACTATACTTGATGAGTCCCAAGCTGACGGTGCCAAGATATGACGATGAGAGCAAACAGAATGAGAATAGGAAGATTTTTGAGGTTTGGGTTTCATAATTGTGATCTTACGATGTGGCTTAGGGGAGTTTGCTATTATGACAGAGTCCGATGTAGCCGATTCTCTCTCCTTCAACCGAGATCAGGCAGATAGATGGACGAGAGCGGAGAAGCTTCCTCCCGAAGTCCTCACTTTAGTCTCCTGATGTTGAACAAGTGACCAATTTGACCCCTGAACATTGAGGACAACCTCGACAATAAGATGTTTCTGGTGCTTGTATGTGGCTAGGCTGTTTCCTCCCATTTTTGATCCCTTCATAGGGACTTAGGCACCTAAGAACAAGGGTAGCACAAGTTCATTTCCGAAAGACAAGCCATCAGATCGCCTGAGCCCAGGGGGATCGACGACCCCTTGAACTTTTGAGGTTCAACACACAAATTTGCCATCCTTAGGCTCCAATCTCTGAAGAGAACTGTCCCCATAAAACTCACCACAGTATTGGATGACAAGTTCGCCATGAACCCCAGCAAACTTGCCCTACATTACCCACATCAAGCAGTCTCAGAAAGGAGCAACAACCAAGCCTAAGAGACACCAAAGAACGAGAAAAGATTATTAAACCCAAGACCTATGATCCATTCACCATCTGCACTAATTTTGTTTTGCCCTTCTTTCCTTACGACGAAACAAAAAACTGATAGGAGATGCGTAAGCAGGCAAGTATCCTGCACTGTACTGTAGAACCAACCAACATCCACTTACAAAAAGCAGTAGAAAGTTCCTCAGCTGGGTACTTAAAAGGCTACGCACTAGCATGCATGATGGTTAGAAATGATGACGATGGACATGGACATGGAGAGAGATCGAGAGAGAGGTAAGGTAGGATAGGTAGATAGAGAAAAAAAAAAGGTCCCCTTTGCTGATATGACGAAACCCATCGCTTGCCTGTTTGCCTTGCATGCTGGTCCTCTCTGTCTTCTTGCCAGACACACATTCTCCCTTACCTTCCTCCAACCAACCAACCGCCTTTTCCTTCTCCCTTTCTCCTCCACTCCAGTCCCATCGTCCAGCTTCCGGATACCTTGTGGGTTTAACGCCGGGCAAAGCAGCACATTATACCAGTCTTGCCCAGGAACCACAGGAAACCGATGAAGCGGACGAGCGACAGGCCGGCTGTGGCAAACAGCAGGAACTTGAAGAACCAAGCCGTGCGTTGCGACGGGTTTTGCTGTTTCCCTCGTTAGTCCGTGACTCAGGTCTCAACACTTCTAAATCAGGAGGAATACTCACCCCAATACCAAACGAATTAAAGTTATCACTCGTGATAATGACCGACAGCAAACAGTTCGAAAACAGCCAGCTAACCACCAGCATCGTACGGAAGCTCTTGTACTCATCCTCGAGCTCCTTAAACTCGGGCTTCTCCTCCTCCTTGAACGGAGCCAAAGCCCTCCGCACGGTCTGCTCAAACAGCTGGTCGATATCCTCCTGAGGTTTCTCAATTTCCTCAATCACTTTCTCATTTTCCTTCTCGCCCTTGGTCGTCGTGACCGACGGGATCGCATCATTCTTGTCGGCACCCTTCGTACCCCACGACACGTCGTGCCAATTGTTGAAGGCATACACCATCAGAATGTTGATGTACGTCGACATCAGCAGCATGTAGTGCGGGAAGGAGTGGAACATGTGCCACGGGTCGAGGTACAGGAAGGAGGCGAGGAAGTAGAGGCCGTAGATGGTGATGAGCGCGAGCAGGATGACACCGGCTGCGCCGTCGCCCGCAAATAGCGACTGTAACGCGTCGCCCGCGTTGTCCAGGTTGATCTGGTCCTCGATAGGAGTCTGGAAGGCGCGCACGACCAAGTAGATGGACAAAACAATGATGTAACCCTGGATGATGGCGAAGACGATGAAGGACGTGATGTAGCTCCATTTCGAGCCCTTGGGGCGGTTACCCAGGGCAAGAATGAACTGCAGGATGACGAAAGCGAGGTAGATATACTTGAGGACGGCGTTGAAGAACGGGGTGACGACATCACCGAAGGGCCAACCGTGGTGCTCAGCCGAGTTGGACGAGGCAGGAACGGGCGTGCCGACGAGGTCCATGATGACGGAGGTAGTAAGCCAGTAGGAAGCGAGCGAGAACCAGGTGAAAATGACGTTGAGGACGTTGTAGATGAGCTGGATGTGGAAGAAGATCATGCGCACGATGTTGTGGCCGCTCTTGTACATACGGCCGAAGTGCATGAGCGAGTAGAGCGAGGCAGCAAACGAACCGTTGAGCCAACGACGACGCTGGCTGATGAACTCGGGCGCACCTTCGGGCACATCGGTCTCACCCTTAGCCGCCTTAACATAGCTCAGATGCCACTTCTGGCCAGCCTTGGCGACAAGCTCGAAGCAGAGAATACGGTCTTCGGCCAAGAACATGTTCTTCTTGAAGATGTTCATGCCCTCGATACCCTTCTTGCCGAGGATCTTGGACAGGGTGTGGTCACCGTGGAAGTACTGCTCAAGCGGCCGACCCATGATGGCGCGGAACCGATAGGCCGAGAAAGCACCCGGCAACACGCTAACGTAACCGAAGGCACTCTCCAGAGGCTTGTCCAAGATATTGGAGATCTTGTACTCAAAGTTCTGCACCGCGACCAGCGGGTTGAGCAGCTTCTTGCCGCCCTTGCCAAGCATGGCGTGGATTTCACCGCAAGCACCGCCCAGGTCCTTGTCGTTGTAGAAGGCCTCCCACAGGGCGAGCAGCGAGCGCGAGCCAGGTTTGGTACCGGCGTCAAGCAGGATGCATACCTCGGGGTTCAAGATGCGGCCGAAGGCGTTGAACAGCCAGCGGTGAGAGTTGATCTTCTTGCTGTTCTTCTGCTTCAGGCAGAAAATCATCTGCACAGGCGGCAGGGTCGACGGGCTGTCGTCGATGGGGCGGATGAGCTGGTGGTTCGGTGTGACCGACAGCTGCGTCGTGTACTCGAAGATGTGGGCAACGGTTTCCTGGCCGTCGACGGCCTTCTTGATGACACCATCCTGGTACACACCAATGGTGGCCAGCACGTCGAGCACGTTCTTGTCGGCCTTTTCGAGACCGTCGAAAATCATGCACACGACGATCTTCTGCCAGGCCGGGCCACCGCGGTTCCAGAAGGACGACTTCTTCAGGTTGACAATGTCCCGGATGTTCTGCATGACACCGTGCAGCGTGCGTGAAAGCAGCACCTTGTCTTCGTTGTAGTAGGTGATGGCGATCAGCAGCTCGGTGTGGCGGTTATACATGCGCGGCCGCAGGTCGTAGCCGTTCTTGAGGGTGAAGTCGTTGGGGTCGCAGGTGGCCGCAGTATAACGCATCTTGAAGAACTCCTCGTTACTGCCCTCCGGGTCAAGGTACTTCTGCTGGACGGCGTTCCGGATGGCGCTGGGGACGGGGTAGTCGATACTCAGGACACGGCCCTGCACGAGCTTGACCTTACGGGTGGCATAGCGCTTCAGACCACCGCCCGGGGCTACATTGGGCTGCTGGCGGCGCAGCCAGCTCTCCTCAGGATCAACGGTCGACATGCGGTAGGGGTCGGCGCCCTGCTGGTAATAACCCGGGTCCAAGCCGTAGCCGCCCGGCGGGGGGGCCGGACTGGCACCAGGAGCACCAGGACCACGGGCGGGCACCGCGCCGGGAGCATAAGTCTCGGTAAGGCTGTATGCCGACATAGGGCGGTCTGGCGGTGTGTGGGCGCCTAGACGGTCGTGGTCGTAGGGCTGGTTCTGGTTGAGGAGAGAAGCCTGCACATCATCTTCATGCTGTTTCGCCGGTTGTTAGCACTCTGTCCTGGTAGTCTCCCTCAAGGCTGAATCCTCTCCAAGCTCACCTGGCCATGTTGTGGTGGGAGATCCTGTAGCTGGTGGCCGTAGCCGTCTCCCTGGCCGTGGTAAGCCATGTTGACAGACGACTCGCTTAAGGCGAGGAGAATGCTGTGTCGAGCAGGCAGACAGCAGTCGGCTGGTCGGTCGCAGACAAGCTTCCCTCTAAATTCGCTTTAATCGTAATCGTCGTCGTCGTCGTCGTCGTCGTGTCTATTATATTCGCGAGGGATGGAGCAGTCGTCGGGAATGAGCAATGGATGCTCTGTCAGCCTGGAGGGGGACAACAGAAATGCTAGGTCAGCAAAGCCGTCCGCGGTCCAGTCTCGTCTCGTTTCACTGGGCTGTTGTTGTGTGTTGCTTTTTTGTTGCTGGGCACCCGATCTCACGTTTCAGCCCGGCCAACCAACCGCAGCCGTGGATCAGATGGGGACTGGAAACCGGAGTCTGCAGAGGTCTGCACCTACAGCAAAGAAGTAAAAGCGCAAGCACTGGGCTGGGCCACAGTTTGAGTCCACAAGAGTTGGGTCTGGTCTGGTCTCTTCGGTCTGGAGTTTCGCTGGATGAATGGAAGGATGGTGGGGGAGCTGAGTACTCAGGAACCAGGTCGCTGCAATGCACCAGTGCGGTGGCGGGCCAAGATCGCCAACAACAGCAGCGAAAAAGCCACACCAGCGTCACTTTCGACGGTGCCGGTTAGAGCCAAAAAATGGCCTGGTGATGATAAGGATAGAGTATAAGGAGATGATGGAGGACTCCTTTCTCCAAAAACTGGTGTTTCGAAAAAAAAAAAAAAAGGTTCAGCTCAGGAGACAGCCCCCCGTCTTGTTATGAATCAGAAAGTCGAGAGGTCCATCCAGGCCCCAGGCCCCGGTGCCAGGGTGTGGCTGAGCGACAGGGACGCCGAAAGAGGGCTCCACTGCTTTCCAGTGCTGCTCACTGTCTGCGCTGCTAGCCCAGGGATGGCCGCGACTGCGAAGTGGCTCGGATGCTGCTTGACCACGGACAGCCCACCGTTCAGAATTCAGACGTCTTGCTGCTCGATTCAGTTCGCTGCTTTGCTCCAAGCTTGCCTTGTTGTAGGGGTGGTTTCTGTGTTCTGGTGATTCTAGAGCTTCGGCGAGTTGGGTTCTTGGGCGCCAAGCATTGCCGGGTCGCCTTAGGAGCGCTCCAGATCCACGGTTCCGTCTCGGTTTCAGTGAGGATCCTGTCTTAAATGCCCAGGGTTGATGACAGGCAACACGAAGGCCAGGAAGCATAACTTCCATAAGGCAGGGCAAAAATAGGCATCTGTGATTGTTCAGATCTTAGACATACGAGATAAAGATTTAAAGATCTAATGTTCCCCCTCTCCCCCCCCAATTTGCGCCTCTTTTGCCTCTGGCGATCCGTCATACCATTCCAGATGAAGCCTTAATGTTGAAGCTGATGCTCTCAATCTCTTGCCCCCGAGCAGTTGCTCAGTGCTGGCTAAGAGCATTCCAATGACATCGAACCGTTGCATGCACATGCGCTGTCTCGTCTCTCAACCAACAGTCGGACAGCGCATTCCAACGCCCAATGGGTTTCTTTATGGTTTGAGAAACTCAATAAAGCTCTTTTGCTCTTCTTCTGTCTTGTCCCGAGGTGTCTCTCCGTTTTCCAGATCTCCGCGTAATCCAGAGTATCCGGATGTCTGAAACAATATTCGCCCATACGGAGTCTCCACAGTCTCATTTGTACAACCATACCCCGGAACTATCCACATGGACATCATGCTCGTGCTGGTCGATACCCAGCATTCGTAACAGGCCACGAAGGTGGTCAAATAGCCTTCTTGCTGCTAGTCAAAGGGAGTTGACCACTCAGAACGGCTTGCAAGCACACCAACCGACCAGCAGCTGAGCACTGTCTCCCCTAAACCTCGAATCCGTACAAGGCATGCAAAGCGGAGGGGTACGGCTGACAAGCTGTATGGACGGGGAGCACACCGCATTCCGCTCGTCCAAGAAATTTTGCATCGTCCTCTATGACTTTTTTTGCCGGTTTACTGATCTAAGCAAAATGTCTGGAAGAACTTCCATCCTTGCCTTCCTCCAAAAGCACTGTCTACCTTCACAACGCCTTAGGAAACCTTTTCCAGGATGCACTTCACACATTTCAACCTCCTAACTGGCCCTCGATTCAGGGTCCCAGGTCGAGAAGGGCCCAAAAATAGATTACTACCTCCTAGTGGGGGCCCCGCCAAGATCACGTCTCACTGTGAGGGCGAACGCGTGTGTGTTTTTTGGTCGTTCTGTGTGCAGCGTGCATGAACGACATGGATTTTCGCTGTGCTGCCGCTGATGGTGGTGTTGCCATGCCATGCGTGTGCGGTGCTGGCGCCACTGTGAGGCTGAGTCCAGCATGCAGATGCGAGATGGAGATCCAACCAACCTTCTTTTGAGTTTTTGAAAGCTTGAGCACAAGAAGGAGTCGGGCTGTTGCCCACTTGAGCCTCGGCGTACATTTCATCATGCAGTCATGAAATGGTCAGAGGAAAAAACTGTCAGCCTTTTCCTGCTTTTGTCCTCCCCACCTTAGCTTACTGGACACCAGGCTGCACATTGCAGTGGTTGAGAAGTGATCTCCCCTCTTTTATAGTCCATAGCCTCAGCCACTGCAGCCTGCTGGCCAGGCCTTAATGCACGACTTGGGCTCCATGTTAATGTCATTGAGCCCGACTGGCCCATGATGGTGCGGAGACGGGGTTGATATGGGAATGCTGAATGGATCCATCATGTTGCTGCTGCCACAGTGCGGCAGTCACGACGCCGGCATGCACCTTGATGAGGGGCTCCGTTCGGTCGCCGGTGAAAACGGCCGGAGGCTGTTACCGGGCCGAACGCTCTTCGGACCCTCCCTCGCCGATCACATTCCTGCTACCTACCTGAGAAGATTACAATCGTTATGATGACTCTTCCAAAACCTAGAGCAACGCTTCAACCTAATGATGACCGCAGACAGCTCGTAAGTCCCGATGCTCGCTGCTGTGTCAGGGCACACAATCCCTGCCGGATCAACATCCGAACACACAGACGTGGCTCTACCTGGGCACTGCCCTGCCATGTGCACCATCTGCTGTGATGTTTGACCACCATGAATGCCGGAAGTATCACAAACTTGGCAATCTCATGCCGTTCGACGGTGAGCCGTTCTAGAAGTCCATCAAGGCCAGAGATTGACATCCAAAGTTCCCCATACTCGTCGCAAAAAAAGGCCAGGACCTGCCATGAAATGCCGACAAGTTGTTCTAGCAAGCAGACAACACGATAGCTTCCAATTTCGTATCTCGCTGCTTTCGATGCGGCTCAAAAAAATACGGTCTTCAGTTTAAGAGAGGCAAAGCCGCCTGTGTCGCTGTTCTCAAAACAAGTAAAACGGCCATCGCCAATGGGGCACAACTCGTCGTGCCTGGCAGTGCCCTATCTCAGTCTACGCCAACATGGATCAGATGTCGAACACTGGAGTCAAAGGTAAGGTGACTCGATGGCTCGAGTTTGACGTCGCTCGAAGGCCTAAACAAAGCCTTATCTTCTGCCCGTAGGTCACCCTTCACACCCAGCGAGGGTGCTTCTTCTCGGAATCAGGCATGCATCGGAAGGCCTGCAGCAGTCGCAAGTGCAGGCTGCTTGCTGGTGCTGCTTGTCGATGGCAGCACAATGCACTGCATGCCAAAGCATCCGGATCCGCGGCAACGCTGGCAAGCTGCAGGACGCAGTGGTGATAAGAAAGCTGAAGCTGAAAGCACCTGGCAAATGTTCAATGCCAAGTATTTGAGTGCCGCAGAGTAGCATAGCATTCGTCGCTGCCTTGAAAAACTTGTTGCTTTGCTGGCCGTTCGTATTATGTCAGTCGAACTGTCATTCAGCTAGGTGCAACGTCGTGATCCATCGCGGCGGTGCAAAAGCATCGATCGAGGAATCGAGGTGATGGCACGCAGGTGAAACTCGAAACATGTGCGGGCGCGGGCAGAGCGTGTGCAGAAATCGATCCAGCAGCCCGGCAGAAGCGAACGGGACCTGACGGGTGATCACGCTTTTCAGGAGGATCGAAAACACAACACGTTGGACACACCCCGTTGCAATTTCACAGGCATTGGAGACGCAAACGGGCCGCGCGTTGGCAAAGGCGGCATTGGGACAAGACGCCGCCGACAGCAACATCGCCTGTAGTCGGGCTCTGGCAGATTGCGAAGGGTGCCATTTCCCCTCCAGGGAGATTGACCCCCCCCATTCTACAAGCGGAATCCCGGCTGGCCCCACCAGGCTTTTGGACATTTTGACCAATCAGCGCGCAGATCGACCCTGGACTGCTGTTTCGCCAAAATGGGCGCGGGTGGGGCCAGCCTTTTTCACGTTCCAAGAAGCCCAGGGTTCGTGTCGTTTTCCATTCATGCCAGCTTGCCCTGCCCCTGAAAAGGGAAGAGGGGTGGCACGGCAGCGGGCTGGTGGGCACTGTGGGCTTGGCTGGCCTGGCTGCGCACAGCACCATGCCCGCACCACGGCAGCACCAAGAGCCAAGAGCGGAGACGGTCCTGGGTCCTTTGCGACTCTGATTGACTGGTTGCCCTGGGCTGGCTCCCGCTGAGCTCATCTCATCAAAGTCCCTTCGTCAGCCTGGGGTGCTAGACCCTTCCTCATCAGTCGCCTGTCTCCGCTGTTCCCGTTCTCTGCCCGCAGATGCTCATCCACTCGTCAATTCTCGTTCTCATTGCCCACATTCAACCATCTCAACCGCTGCCGTCTTTTTGGCATGGCGGATAACCATATACCTGCCCTATATTCTTTTGATTTTTTCCAGCAGCAGACTTCACTTTGCCGCCTGCGCCCCGGCCTGCCGAGGACACATCCTTGTGATCCCTTTACACAGTAACAAGCGAACAGCAGGGTCCTGGCGCACTGGCATTTTGGCATTTTGTTTGTCTGGCTTTTGGGTTGGATTGCATTGGGACTTAGGCACTGCGTTGGATTTCATTACATTTCCATCCTCAATTCGCCATAGATTGATTCCCTCGACGCTCACGCCTCTCGTCACGTTCCATTCTCATTCTCCCACTTACCTTTTCCCTTCTCCTTCTCCTCTATCTCCTTCTTTTTCCCTCCTCGAGCTAGCCTCGCGCTCTCCGTCACTCGTTTCTTCGATTCTGGTCGCGGCTTGATTGCATTAATTCAACCGATCGACAAATCGACCAACCATTGCGTCTGTTTATCTTCGTCGAATCCCTTTTTTCGTCCCGAGCCAGCACTCACCCGCCTCTACTTCGCCAACGGCGTCATTCTCATCCGCGTCAACTCGCTATCCAGTCTCTTTTTATTCGGCTCCCGTGCATCAACAACGCTGCTGGTTCGGGTCGCTGCATCGCTGCATCTTGTCGACTCGCGGAAGCAGGCATAGAGCCAGAGCGATATCGTTTGGCCGGCCATTGATCGACACGGTGGATGCTTTGACGGGGCAACCGTTTCAGAAACGCTGCCGTTGAGCTGAGGATCAGCACTAGGTTCCAGTTCGCGAAACAGGAGGAAAATCGAGTGCAAAGGAGATCGCTGTCTCGGTCGCCATAGTCCAACTATGGCTGCATTATTACATCCCGCGGCAAGTGCGTTGCCCAAATACCTGACATTGCCTCGCTGACAAACAAGCCAAAGTGATGAGCTAACATGTTGATAGTGCCGCTTTATCCCCGCGACGAGGAACCAAAGTGTGTCCTCTGCGACACATCAGTACAACTCGTCTGCCCCGAATGTACAGGAAACACGCAATGCCAGTTCATTACCCCGACCAATTGTTTCGAGTGCCCCAGGGCCACCTGCGTCCCAATTGAGCCCGTCCCAGCCCAGCCGTCACAAAAAAGCGGCGCAAACGTTGGTGCCATCGTCGGTGGTGGTGTCGGCGGCCTTGCTGCCCTCGCTATTATCACCTATCTCGTGTGGAGGTTCTGCGTGAGGACGCGGAGGCAACCTCTCATGCAAGATGAAACCTGGGTAGAAACAGAAGAAAGCCCCAATGGCGAAAAGGCCTACGCTCAACGCCGCGATTACCGTGCCTCGACCCATACCGTGCACTCTATCGCCTCGACTGTGCTCACCCGCGCTTCCAACATCATCCAAATCGCCTACATACCTGGCGTCACCAACCGGGCCATCGCCAATGACTCCGTTCTCGTGCCCCCAGTGCCGCCAATCCCAGCCTCACACTCGGCAGCCAGCAGCCCGAACGACGACCAGCACTTCTTCATTCCCGCGAACCTGCGCGACTCAACCTACTCGGGCCTGTCCTCCTTCTCGGATCGCACATCCTATGCCCGTACTTCATATGCTCCTCGCTCCAGCGTGGCCTCGACCATCTACGGCAAGAATGTCGTCATCGCTCCGGCCCAGACCGGCATGCGAGCCAAGCCGGCCATGGTGAGCGTGCGGTCTGCCCGCTCCAACAACTCCAACAAGGACGACGGCTCCGCCACGCCCCCCGTCCCCGCCGTCGACTACGACAAGTATG
>JAAFKN010000604.1:0-11523 GCA_011800035.1 Thermochaetoides dissita | reverse complement strand
CGATCCACCATCTCAACAAGTTCTCGGTAGTATAGTGGTTAGTATGCAGGCTTGTCAAGTCCTCCGGACAAGATTCGCCTGAGACCCGGGTTCAATTCCCGGCCGGGAAGCAATGATGACTTTAATTTTTCGGGGTCGTCACCCTCGATTTTTTGAGGGTTTTGGGAGACTGGCAAGAGCCTCGGACTTTTCGCTTGTTGTGTCTCGTCGGAAGTTCGTCGAGAAGTCGAGATTTTGGACGTTGCCAAGGTATTTACGAACGCTCCGAGATCTTGTTGAGTACGCTTTGTGAAACCCGTGAGCTTCACTTTTCCAACTCCTTAGATTGCTCAACTCCCTCTGGTTCGTCCATCCAGTCGATTCTGTCTCCCATCGAGTGCATAGGTAGCGTCGGAGCTCCAATCGCCGAGAGCTTGATACTTAAGGTTGTCTCCTCGTACTAAATGCTCCCCCCGACTCCTGGGTAACTGGACTCTTTTCACGACTCATTCTATCCCTCCGCTTTGCCTGTTCCATATCGGTAGTGGTCTTGTTTAGCCTTAATGGCTCGCGTTGACCAAATTCGTCTCGTCGGTCGGGATCCTAAAGGTTTTCCTCTGGCCGTGGAGGGAACTCGTCAGTTAAGCTTTTACTTCACGAAGTCACACAACACATCTTGAGGACTTTATCCCGAGTTTGTGTCGGTTCAAGCTCGTCATCGTCGGTCAGGGAGCACCATCGCGAAATCTGAAGCTCGGTGTTTGCGCAGTACGAAGTTGAACTTCACCCTGATTGAGTCATTGTGGCCCGTCTAAGAGGTTGGTCGTGAGGGTATCTTCACTGAGTTCACCTCTGGACAAGGTCGAGATCGAGAACACAAACTATGACCACAATTGAACTCACGGATAGCACATTGGAAATGTGCTTCTTATATACTTTTCAGCTGTCTCTACTACATCACCGCCGTTATGGCTCAGCCCCTATCATCCCGTCTCGACTTGCAAAATAAGATCTCGAAAGCAATCTAGACAAAACACAGCCGCATCACAATAGCTCACTGCTCCTCCACGAAAACCCGTGTATATCCAAATCTTCCTATCAAGCCGGCAATTACTGGAAGCTCGGAAGACGTGATGTCATCTTAGGCTGGACTACACGAAGGACAGCCTCGCGGGGCTAAACCCGCAGCAGAGCCGCGAGGGAAAGAGCCGCAGACACGACTTCATTCAGCCTGCAAGACTGTAAGCTTACCGCGCGGAGAGGCAGCCAGCTGGCATCGGGCACAACAGCCTGATCTCTTCCTTCGCTGTCCGTGGAATCTACATTCTACGATGCTGAAGTAGCAGGAGCAAAACTCCTCAGGGGGAGTTGGCTGTCCCGGTGACCTCTGACGTCCTAAACCACTTCGCCACAACGGGAGAGCAGTTACAGGTGTTGTCACAGGCACCTCTGGCTAAATTGCTAATGCCTCACAACCCCCACAACAAGTACAAATGAAGGAAAGTAGGGAAAAGAGCAAGAACTCTCTATCTAACATATCCAACACCTTGAGACACGAGCCAAAACCGGCAGAACAGGCTGGCGCCCCAAGAACTGCCTCTGAAACGGGAATAGAGTGCGCAGACTTCGAGAGACAACGGCAACAGAGCAGATGGGGGTGTGGGAAAGCCAGGAGCCCGTCGAAAGCTGTGCGACACCGTCGACAAAGGGCAGCAGAATCTCCATCAAGCATGTTTGGCACTTCGTCTCGAAGCTCAGGAGGAACACAACTGGGACCAACACGGCAAGCTTCTCGAAGAACAAAGGAAGCCACACTGCCGACAATTCCCGGCCATTCCAAACAGGGATCCACGAAGTCGTCAACGGAAAGGCATCAAAATCCATAGCCCATATCGATGGAAGTAAAGGAAAGCTTCTGTTCTTCCATTCTTCTTTCATGCTTCCATGCTGCATTCTGCAAGCTCAGGTCTGTCTTCCATGCATCTGTTTGCTTCTCAAAGCTCTAAGATCCGATGCGACTGTCTGCAGCTTCCCCACTTCTCAAATGCATCGTTGTCCCTTCTTTTACAGATAACCTAGCCCTTGTCTGAGATCAAGCATCCAGGGTGAAGAACATCAGACGGTGACCTCTTACTAGCCAACGCTGCATCAGTTAGGTTGTACAGCATCAAGGCCAACGCATACGCATATCTATGCACCCCAGATCTCATCCGGAACCAACAGAGACCGCCAGCGGCCTGTCCGGCAGGCAACAGAACCCGATGGGATCAAGATCTGATCTTGAGATCTTGCATACGTCGGGTCTGCTGTCAAAGTCTACCCGTCAGACGGCATAGATGATAGGCCATCTTGCATCTTGCATGCAACCTGGCATCGGGATCTCGCAGACATGCATTCCAGCGCAGTGCGAAAGCAGTAGTGTCCAGGATCTAGGGTTTAACAACCTGCATGGAAGACGGCGTCGAAATGACAGAGAAGGCATAGAAATCCAGACGGACATGGAATTCTCCGGCTTCCGAACGTCAAATGACAGGTAGCGACAGGGAAGAGCAAGGACAAGGTCGTTCCATTGTGTTGGGAAGCGTAGCATGAACCGGAGAAGAGGCTCAGGAAGAGACTTAGAGTTAAAGGGGGACCGCTCAGGAACTTTTACACTTCTTTCCTACCCTATTTCGACTCTTCTCAAACAGGTAGATAGGTGTACCTCCCGCGCAAGAAATGATGTCCTCGCACTCATCATCTGAACTTCTCTCCTACTAGGCCCAAGAGAGGGGCAGGCTTAGTTCCTGACAGGGGTGGACAATAAGATTATGGGGCTTGTGGTGAATCAGAAACAGGAAACTAGGTAAGCATAAGTGTTAGATCGAAGGAGGATTCCGAATGGATAGGCAAGGGGTTCAGGGATGGAAAGCCACAAACGTGGAGATGTTGGGCGATCACTGTTCGTCAGGGGTCATGATCGCCGTTTAGGGGTGATGTAGATGCGATGGCGGATTGCCTAGAGTGTAGATGCCGATGCAGAAAACCTTGATGGGCGCAGAGGAAGGGTACGAGGCAGGCTGAAGGGTGATGTGTTTGATGGTTGTTTACATCATCTCTTCAAGCCACAAACTTCTTTGACGAAATCGAGCTAAATGTGGCGAAACCGAGTGAGCAGTTAGGTGCACATCCAACGTCAACTGGACAGAATCCCAGTACACATCTACTGAAGGCATACCCGTCCTCGAACATCCGGCTCATCCCCATGCCCGATCCATTTCCAACGGCACCATGGACCTTAAACCCATGCTCCCTTTCACCGATCCAAATTGACGGAATAGTCTGACCCTCCCAGATGCAGTAGTATATCATCATGACAACATCTAAAAGCATTCTCAAGGATGGAGGTTACACTCAGTGACACCAAGCCTAATGATCGACACGGCGGCTTGTCAACGCGCATCAAACGTCAAACACGCTGATCTGGTCTGGTGTTGATGCCATTTTGGGCTTCTTGCTTAGCTTCTGCGTTGGTTTGCCGCCTCATGTGATTTTAGCAGCCGCGGGTCCCTGACCGGATCGTGGCGGACGGTGGTGAGGGGTATAGGTGATGGGTTGGATGGGGGGACAGGATAGAAGGATGGGATAGTGCGCAAGATATGTTGAGACGGGGGGAGAAGATGGTTATTTTGAGGCTAAACGAAGAGTGATAGGGGATGTGTGAATATAGTAGGGCCAAGGAGATTGGTGTAAGACTCGTCAAGTTGACGACTACGGTTTACAACAATAACCCAGCCATAGGCTGTGACGACAACACACCTGGTGAAGCGTGCTCGGCCAATCGTTAGAGCTGCCACGTCCGTCTCTGTGACTGAGAAAGCCCCAGCCACTGACAATTGCAGAAGGCACGGCCCGGAGTCCGGAGACGGGTCATAGCGTATGTGTAGACTGCAGATAATGACAGAACTCAACAGTGTCAAGAACAAGGTCAGTAAGCAAGCAGCGAGGCTACAGCAAGGCCACGGTTTTCCATCAACACCTCATGGACAATGGAAATACATGCATCATTACCATCGGCGTCATTGACAACCTCAAGAGTTCAATTTCATCATGGCATAACACCCCAAGAACCCCTGACTCAACCATAAGGGATCTACCAAACCCGTCTCAACAACGGTAAGGTATGCTATTCACGTTTCTAGAAACCAAAACTCCAAATGCCGAATGAAACCGAACAGCGTTCATCCCAGTTCGTAAGATTAGCTTACTATGCGGGGGATATGCATTGGGCGACCCTGGCTTGTCGCTTATCACTCCTGTTCGTCGCCTGATCGACTGCCGGTCCTGGCATACCGAAAAGTTCGTGATCTGCTGGCTTTACCGGCGGGAGGGGTCATGCGGTTTGGGGGTGGGTTCTTGTAAAGAAGCATGGCAAGATCCAGAAGTTGTAGACAACGGTTGGTCTGGAGATTTGTAAGGCAAGAAGTTGAGATCGTCCAACTTAACTTGATCTGCGATCTTCAAAAAACCTAGGTGCGCATCAAAAGAAAGACTAAAACATAGAAGGTGATGACAGCATGGCACCAGCACTTGAAGTGGTGAACCATTTGGTATTTCCCGTTTCTGTTTGATTACCGCCCCGTCTGAACTCTGATCCAAAAACCTACTTGACAATGACGCAGAACAATCACGGTGGAGAAGAACCTCGTCCTGGAAGTTCGCTGACCTATTTGCCTTTCTCGAAACCCAACCATCCCTTTTTGCTCGGTTGATGATGCCCTTCGTGAAGTGTGTTGATCAACTGCATTTCAGTAACGGTGGTAGTAGAAGGCTGACAAGACAGACCCGGCTGGCCGCGCGGCAACATCTGCACGGCAACGTCTGCAGGGGCACACGGCTGACAAGTGAACTCGAAACATGAAGTGCTTCAGTCAACCGGTTGAAGAAGACAATTTCCTCTTTCTCTATCATACCAGCCTCTTGAGTTTTTTTGTTCGGAGCTGGAATTACTAAAGTTCGTGTGTTACTCAGTTTGCTTGTGTGGCCTGACAATTGTGATGTTATGCTACAAGAACACTTGAATAGTGACTGCATGCAAATGGAGAAGGCTTTATCTATTAAAAAGCAGCACATATACATCTCACTTATCGTTTCTTAGCTAATAACATAACAGATAGCTGATGCCTTATATCTGCAAAAGAGAAAACCACTTCATCCGAGTTTAGTCAACATTACAGTTATTATGGAAAGAAGAGCCAGAAGATATACCATATTCTCTCAAAAGCAAGGCCTATCACCGTAGTGAGTAACGACACCATCAAGCTCCTCTGATACTACCCAACTTTCCACATACAACACAATTATTCAAGCAGCCCTCTTCCCCTTTCAGATCACTCACCCAGGGGCTATGCCGGAGCTTTGAACGGGCAGATCTCCCAACAGAGAGATACCCATAAGGCTGTACCGTGGTAACCACCCTTCATCCAACACTCTCCCGTCCTTCTAGAAGCCCTCATCTCACACACTTCGCCCTCTGTAGCGGCGATCTACAACCTCACATTCAATTCGCAACCCTACCTAGGTAAGTAGGGCATAACCTCTGCGGAACAATCCCGTGGTAACCCTAACCTACCTAGCAACCTCTCCTCAACATACCAACTTACCCTAACTTCATGTCAACGGCATCCCCAACCCCGACTTACTTCCCCCATACCCACGCTAAACCCCCCATTGCGATCACCCAGCCATGGAATACAACCTCCGCAAACAAAACAAAAAAACCCTACTGCTTAATCCCAACTTAAGCTTTTTCCCCCCTTGCCCCCCCTTCTCACACACTCCACTCCTGTGTAAGTAGTGTAAGGTTCGGTCGATGGGGATAAATGCCCGACCGGAAAAGATGTCACAACTACCGTCCACACCACGGAGGGATGAAACTCCAGGCGGAGGGAATTTCCACTTTCGGGAGGGCGGATATAGGGAAGGATGGGGTTCCCTTAGGACTTGTAGGTAGGGATAACGTTCGGGTTCTTCAGTCGAGACTTGACCCAAGCTACCGTACCTTGGCCTTGACCGATGGCTGGCGACGGCTACGGAGCTAGATCCGTCCCGGATGTGAGTTAGGTAGGCGTGTAGGGTCCATGATTCATCTCCGGGGGATAGGCAAATAAGCAAGCATGTCATGGCATGTTATGTCGATCATCCTTTAACATGCTATGCTATCCATGCCACACCGTAGACAAGCACGTACGTAGCGAGAGCACATGGCAGACAGGGAGGTAGGCAGACGATTATTGCTACAACGCCAGTCGGCTTCGAGAACGATTCTGCCTGACAGCCTACATCCCTACCTTTCTGACAGGCAGATCATAGCCAAGCCTAGGTAAGAGTAAGCACACCTTAGTCTGTAGCCAACGCCTTTACTGCTAGGTAGGTAGACATCACACAAGTCCTGATTCTCAACAAGGAAGACCATGACATTCGCCGTGAGCCAACATCCCCAACATTTTACTCTCCCCCTATTTCCCACATAATCTTGCTTCTCCATGTTGCCTTGCGGATCTTACCTTACCTTACCTTACCTTGCCACACCACCCCCAACATCACATCACTTCATGTCGCCATTGCTACATATATGTATGGCGTGGCAGACCGCCAACAAACTTATCTGCCGGCATGCCCAGCTCGCTCGCGAAGCTGCACTGTCACGGGTGTCAGAAGGCAAGGCAAGCAAGCAAACTACAAACGAGAAAGTGAGAAAGAACGAGTAAGCACCTATAGGAAACGAGCTACTGCTACATCATGGATGCAGACGCTCCGAAGCCGTCCGTACTGCACTTACAACGTACCTACCACATCGTATGTGCATGTGTATGTATGGAAGCAAGCCCAAGAATTTCACATCTCGTACCCCAACTGTCAGTTAAGTTGGGGGCAGCATCAACCAGCCAGCCCAGGCAAGCAACCTCAAGCTGACCTAACTGGACCAAGCCATCGAAGTAAGGCGCGGGTGTTCCTATGCAGCTGTCTGACTAACACTTTCGCTCAATCCGGCGCGGCCACTGCAGCAGCAGCAGCAGCAGCAGACAGACAGACAAACAGCAAGGTATGTAGGTAAGTATCCACGGCCTCGTCCCGAGAAGGGCCAACAGACAACAATGTTTGGTACGAACGAGGGCCGGCGGGCGGGCGGCGAAGGCCAGATATTGCGCCGGCAATATAAAGACAATTTAACTCCGCATCTCACTTCCGGCGATAAATGGCAGCGCATAGATTGATTGCACCCCTTAGGGGTGAACTTAAAGAAGGGAAGCTTGCCTCAAGACAAGACAAGACAGGGAGAAAAGCTCAGGCATGTCATGGCCTGGCGGCTAAGATGACCCAAGATGATCCTACGGTAGGTGGTAGGGCTTGTCTTGCCCTGCAGCAAGCTTAACTTCTGCGAGTGTTGTAGGCAGCCCAGCTGGGTGAGTAGTGCAGTCTCGTCTTCTCTTCGTCGATGGAGGATGTAGTATCTACTCGACGGAAGGATGCAGATGCACAAATGCCTGGTGCATCCTCGACTTTTACCGGCACGTGGGCTCAACGTGCACTCAAAAAGTCTCCGTTCCCCCGACATGGAGATCAACTACGGGGATTTGACGCCCGTGGTCGTTGTCGAAAACTGGGGTAAGTAGATAAACAACTTTGCAATGACAGCAGAGCGGCGGGTCATGTGAGATCCACCCCCAGATCTCCCACAAGCGCGCGTACCAAGTTGCAAGCCCCGAAGTAGCAGTAGATGTATGTAGTGTTGTGTCTACCACACGACGGTTGTTGGAGATAGAGTGCTGAACCACCGCGGCGATATGAGGTTACATCATGCCGTCGTCTTCTGACCGGGTTTCCCATTGGGCTCGCCAGAGTGTACCTGCTTTTGATACCTGCAGGCTTGCAGGCTGTGAGCCGTTGAAGACATAGTAATCCATGGATCGGACTGATCGCCAGACGACATCGGAAGCCGTAGCCATGTCCATGCCGTTCGCAGCGGCAGTGTAAAGGGGGGAGGTGGTCAGGATCCCAATCGCCGCGATCTTATGAATGCTTAGCTGGCGTTCCAGATCACTCAAGCCCATGAAACAATGCCAACGCTATCGGGCAGCCCGATGGCATCCAGTTTGGATGACGGGGATGGAGCGAACTCGCTTGACTTAGTCTATCGAGGGAGTGCCGGATCTTGGCATGGAGAAGGTAGTGTTGTGGGGGAAGGCTGTCGTCCGGGAAAGGAAGGTGAATCGGCGCGCTTCATCGACTCATCGGGTCCGGCATCCCGACTTGGCCCTTTTTGGACGGTTGTGCGGGGCTCGGGGAAAGGGTGCTGCCCAGCCCTGAGGAGCTGGTGGAAAAGCGGTCCCCGTCCCGTCAAGCACGGCGGGGTGTATCAGGAGACAATATATTACTTTGAGGCGATCAGCAAAGAGCACTATCCGATGACAGGAACATTGCGCAGCTCCTGGCATCGATCTGAATGCCAAATATGCTTCTGTGGCAAAGAATTTGAAGTCTGTTGTCAGCTTGACAACCCAAACCCCAAGGCAGGCGGTGTGGTGCTGTGCGTTGCATCCTTTGCGGAGCATTGCTTGTGGAGGATTTTTGCTTTGTCGGTAACTACCGATGACACCTGCAACTGGAGAGGAGCCATCTCGTGAGGATCTTTGATCCTTGCGGCTCGCTAACCGTCACCACACTTGGTTGGCTTCGTTAACGGACGCGTCTCCATGTAGCCATGCCCCATCACATCGTCAAAAACAAAACGATCTGCTGGTCGGTGGCGCACATGACGAGAGAAATCAAGCTTCGACAAGTCGAGGCCAAGGTGATGACAAAAATCGCCGAGTGTCAAGTGTGCCATCACTTCCTGATCTGGCTAGCACGGAACGGCATCGGAAGCCCCAGGACCCTCGTCCAGAAGGCTTCTCGGCCTGCAGAATCCGAGGGGGCTGCTGCAGGTGTTGCGCGCTAGCGCACACTAGCATGTTTGGGAAGGCTTCTGGAAGACTGGGCGAAGGAATTAGCAAGCGACGATGCGACAGTTGGGTCAAGGCGCGGGGAGGACGACTGTCGTGGTCCTTGTGTCCATCAGTCGATTGCAAAAGGATCTGGAGATTTTTGTTCGGATCCGCGCAGCTGAAATGCCTTTGATTTGTGGCCCGGAATCAGCTCAGGACCAACATGCTGCTGTTGTTTATGCGTTGGTCTATGAAAAGGAGCGACCCTCTGCTGTGCCGCCAGCGGCCTGCCCGGCCTGGAGATGCAGCTTCATCCAGGTGCAGGCGTCTCGTGTCTGGAGTCCTGGACTCTGGGCGGAATGATGGGTGAGAGGTCAGAAAAAGACGGCAATTTCCATCGGGAAGGCGGTCGGGGTTTCGGGACGATTCCAGCCCTAGAGGGGCTGGCTCATCCTGATTGGTGGAAGTCTTCTCAAAGGGCACACTGTGCGCAGGGGGCTCGGCGAATCAGAGACGCGACCTCGAAGATCAAGTGGGAGCGCGATCTTGCGTGCAGGTGGAGTTTCGGACCGTCGGCCGGCCGTTGTGGGATCGCGAAGGACGGCAAGGGTGTGTGTTGCCAACTGCGGCAGCCAAGCCAGCCAGGTCAGTCCAGATCTGGTGGCGCAGTAACTTTCGTTGGAGCTGCCATTTCTGTCGATGAGTACCACAAGGCCCAAGCGAAGACGTCCTTGTTGACAGTTTGAAGTGCCGACTGCTCTCAAGCATCCACAGATGAGCCCAGGTGACCGGTGAATGGATGTGAGTGCAGGATCTCGTGAGCCTCCTGCAAGCGAGGGACTCAACATGAACTCAATGATGATCACCCATCTTGAGGCTCGCCAGATGCGTCGTTCTTGTTCAACCTCACCGGTCCTTTGTGTTACCTCTGCTGCAGTACCGCTTGCCTGCCGGATGCGTTGCCTAAGACAGGACCGGGCGTCAGCATAGGCTGCGCACCACTAATCGAGTCCGGGCACGGCGTCTGCAGAACGGGACAGCATTAGACCTATTTCCAGGAACGACGCTGTCTGCAGGCAGCAGGGACGCAGGCAATCATGGTTGACCCAGGTGATGGCGTTGGACGAAGCACAGCGCGTACCGTACCGTAGGATGAAGAGACAAGGCTGGGCTGCTCGGACTCTGATGGTTGGGCTGATGTCGCAGCACAGGCGCCGTTAGAACGTCTAAAGCGCTTCGAAGTCTCCAAGCCTCGGCATCGAAGCTTCGAATTCCACTTTCAGTTCAAGACCAATCTGGATTTGCTAGCATAGGAAAACAAAGAGGATAGTTTATAGGGCATATCTACGTACATCCAATGCTCAGCTGAGAAACGTGCATCCTCCCCGCCGTACTGGAGCCGAGGATGACTGCCGGAGCATTAAACAGCAGAAAGCCACTGACAGGTGGTACTGCAGTATGTTTGGCCCCAGTGTGTGTGATTGCACTGATTGGCGCCCAGATGTTTCGCATCGCTCGCAACTGGACAGAGGGAAACGCGGTGGATGCGAGTTCGCCCTCCTTGCTGTTTTCTCGGCCGATAGTTGACGAGTTAAGGTTCGCCGATATTGGGTCTACCGTGCGAGCCATACGACCGAGATCAAGCGCAGTCAAGCTGACGGCGCTGCAATTTGAGAAACGGTGTTTGTTTCCGAAGCTGTCCATCCCAGAAGCTGAAAACCAGAGAGAGGGCAGTGGGAGTTTGGTGCTGACTATCATGTGGCTTTGTTCGGTCAAGAAACTGTTTTGGGCATCAATATCATGCAAACAAAGCATTGGTTGGCTGTCAGACCGGATTGGAATCCAGCATGAAGTTTGGCCATGGTGTGGGCAGGTGAGAGCACTGAGAACTTGGGGGGTATGACAGACGATTTTTTTTTCCCCCAAATTTTCTGTAGGAAATTGGCAAGTGGATTCCTTTCAGCTCGAGCGGACTCACCAACTCTTTCACCTCTGGTTCAGCAGTTCCAGTCTCCATTTTCTGCGTCGCGCTCTCCAGCGTTTTCTGCTTGAAAACTTGCCCTCCTGACTCAGCAGATGCGGAGTCTTTTGGATGGGTGGAGTTCCAGGGCATTGCTGCCCATTTGAGGGGGTAAGTTGATAGCCCCCACAGAAAATGGGGCTTGCTTGGGGCTTCCTTAGGGGTCTTGGCAGGTACCCACCCGGCAAGACCAGGCGAGCGAGCCGTCAGCCAGCCGCCATCTGCCGTCTGGGCAGTCTCAGTTCTCGAGCAGACAGCACGCTAGCGCAGCGCAGGGAGACAGCCCCTCTTTCCTCGCTTGTGGCCCCTCCTCCACCATTTTCCCCAGTCAAAAAATGGAGGAGTGCAGCATTCTACTCCAAACAACATGATCGATCGATTGGGGGTCACCCACGGGGTTATCTTGCGTGCCCATGGGGTCCAGGGTTGCCCACCACACTCCAGAATCCCAGCAAACCGTACGGCAAATCCATGGCGACCGCCGGGCCGGAAGTGATATAGCCGAGCTGGTTGGGAGACGAAGGGTTGGAAGAACCGCGATGACCGCCACGGCCTCCT
>JAAFKN010000603.1:0-11524 GCA_011800035.1 Thermochaetoides dissita | reverse complement strand
CAGAAGACGGGCAGCTCAAGCTGAGCATCTCTCCGGAAAAAAAAAGCTGCCTACGACTTCATTACGTATTAAGTTCGTACGTAGGTCTGTCTTGGGTCCATTGGGAATATTTCACAGCTTAAGAGCCTCCAACATCATTGCTGCCTACCTCCTTACTGGCACCCTTAAGAAACAATGCCAACTTTAGACATCAAGTCACACGTCCTTACAGTGGTCATAAAAACAATCCTATCTCTCCTGCTTAAAAGCAAGGTACCAACTTCTTCTCTTGTAGAAAAATTATATACCTCTCCGCTTAAACTTCGCACTCGGGATACTCTTACTTCACCTCCAACACTCTAACGACAACATTAAGAAGTACATAGGTACCTACAGTTCAACTTACCGCTTGATAACTCACTCAATCACATACCCACCAACGCGACAGACATCCAACAACCAAAATGCGCTACATCCACTGCATAAGGTGCTCCGGCTGTGGCTGCGTCCGCTGGGGCGCAAAGCTTGAGTGTCGAGCCAAAGGCGCTTGGCCAGGAGTGCACTGACCTGGAGGAGATTGCTGTGAGGCCGTCCGGAAAGTACACTATATATGCCGCTGCCGCTGAGGTACTTGCTGTTGTTAGGCCAAGTCAGGAACGAGAACGACTTCATTACTTCCCTGGGATGGTGCCGAGTCAATAAAGGGGGGGCTCAAGCACGGATGACATGGAAAAAGCACATCAACATTGACTCCAACCAGGAAACTCAGTGTTCTGTTTCCCAACTCCTCCATTCGTTCTAGTCAGTTTACTAACAGGTTTTCATGCATGGTATCATTATCATCGTTTAGCTGGCTAGCCCAGTTCATAACAGACTCCAGCTCTTCTCCCTCCTGCCGGTTTAACCCGTGCCCTTTCCAGACACAGCCCCCCAAACAGCCAACGCAACCCTAACTGCCTCCAACGTCGCCTCAAACAACGCCATCACACTCTCCCTACCCCCCCTCGGCGGCTGCCACCTTATCTTCCTCCTCGTCCGTTCATAATGCTCCATTATCTCCCGCTTCCTGCGCTCGACTACCTGCTGCCTGACCACCTCCGCTTCCGCAGCAAGCGCATCGATGCGTTCCCTCGAGCGGCGGAGGGTCTCGGTGTAGTAGGCTAGTTGTTGCATCTGCTCACTCGAGTTGGGGGAGCCGTCGGCATTTTGATAGCCAGGGGCAGTAGAAAGGAAACAAGACCAGAACTGCCTCAAGAACTCGATCGTCGTCGCGTTGGTGAGGTAACACCTTTGAGCAATATCTGGAGGGATAGACATCGGCGAGGTATCGTCATCGAGGCCGGAAGCCGCCGTGCCTCCTGTACCATACGTCTCCAGCCTCTTCTTCCGCATTCCCTCCAAAATCTGCTTTTGTGCATGTTTCCTTGCCGCGCGGGACCCAACATGCGCAACTTTTGCGGTACCCTGTCCCTCGGCGTCGGATTCACTCTCATCGTCTACGCCGATACTCCCATGCAGATCGATCCCCCCGGCGCCGTCTTCATCCAGCGTCTCCAAATCAGCGTGCACGTCGAAAAGGACCTCAGACGGAACCTGCTGCTCAAAGGCCTTCGCATCTTCACTCGCCTGCCCGTCTAACCCGGCCGCCGCAGCAGCCTGGTTCTGGAAGAACCGGTTCTGCTCGCGCACGTTGAGGATTATCCTCGCAGCCTCGGCATCACCCTGCAGATCGCGCAGGCTGAGCTGGGCAAACGTCCGGGTATCATCCTCCGTCAAACCAGAAGCTGGCACGCGGGCTGTGACCGGGTCCGGATCAAGCAGATCGGCGGGGGCAACGTTAGCCATGATCTTTTCTGACAGGGAGTTAAGCGTTTTGATGATGGGGACGTTGGTGCGCGGACGCATCTCAACGTCCTTGCGGTTGCCGGACTTGAAGCCGCCTTGGTTTTCCTCGTTTGCTTCGAGATCGATGATGTGGGGTACTTTTTGGACGGCGACGATCTTGCTTGCCAGACCGAACGAGTTGTCTGCTTCGAGGAACTTGTCGAAGAGCGGGTCGGGGTTGTCGTTCTCCGTGTAGCGCTCGCCGCGGAGCTTTTTGAAGAGCTTGGAGAGGAAGAAGCGGGACCAGAACTCGCTTTCGCTGAGTTTTGGTACATTGTCGTTGTAGATGCGTCTGACGATGGGATGCTGCTGCAAGATCATCTGGATTTGTTCCGGAGAGATGCTCAGCTTGAGCTGCCCGTCTTCTGTGCGTGGCTTGATAGTCGACAGCACGTTGTAGGCGCCTTTCTTCTGATGCAGCTCGATGGCGTGGGCGCGCAGCAGCCCGATGCGAGTTGACCAGAACTGGGCGTTGAATGTCTCGGTCGAGATGCTTTCTGGCTTCAAGGCCAGCGCTTCAGCATATGTCTGGGCTAGGTCCTTGTCCTTCTTCATCAGCGATTGCTGCAGGTCGATGTCGGCCTTGAGGGCAGCGTCGTCGAACCAACGGGGGGCTTGGTTCGCTGAAGCAGCTGGAGCACCATTGGTAGTACCAGACTGACCAGCAGCAGCAGCAGCCGGCTTGGGAACATTCGGGTCGTTTTCCCTTGCCGCGGCGAGCAGCTGGGAGAGCAGGTCGCGGATGGCGTTCGCCTCAGCCCGAGCATCAGTCGGGTGGGTGAACTGGAACATGTACTGCGGCGGCGGGGCGCCGGGCTCAGCATTAGGTCGCGGGCGCTCGGTGAACTTGAGAATGACCTTGGCCGAGCCCGGGGGCGTCTGTTGGAGGTTGGTGATGTTATCGAGGGCCAGCGAGACAGTGGGCGGCCCCGTGGCCGGCAGTGGGGTCCAGATGAGGTACTTGCGGTCCTCGGTGAGGGTCAGGATGCCCTCTTTTTTCTTGTAGGTGGTCTGGCTGCGGGGGATGCTCATTGTGGCGGTAGATGGTCAATTCCTTCGATGGGCTTTAATTGATGTTGTGTTTTCTTTTGAGCCTTCGCCACTGTCAGCAGCGTGGCTGGCGTGGTGCCGCACTGCTGCCTGTTAATTGCTGTCGAAGTTTTGATTTTGGAGCGGCCCTCAAAAATTCCTGAAAAATCCTTTGCAAAACCCCCCCATCCCTAGTCAATTATCTGTTCTGTGTCGCCGTCAGCGATGATGACGATGAAGTTGATGCAATGCCAAGCAATGAAGCGGCCCGTCGCGGTCACCGTCGGTCGCCGTGCCGTAGCCGCAAGCGTCGCCGTCACCGGATCCGCTCCGTCAGCTACAGTCCTGGCCCCTGCTCTCCACTGGCGCGGCACTGGCGGCACTGGCAGGCGTGAGGTCGCTGGTAGCATCCTCGGATCTCACCGAGCCCGACTGCGACTCATCGCCAACGTCGGCGTGGGCCGAAGTGGCGCACTGGCCACAACGCACGTGCCACATCAAAAATTGGATCTCCCACTCTCACTGGATACGAGCTTAGGCCAAGTCACGGCGCGAGGTCACGCGGAAGAGGAGTTTCACCGTGGTTTGGCCAGGGATGCGGCCTGAAACCTCAGGGTTCACCTCCCACAGCGCTGCCTGGCGTTGGACTCGTGTTGGCACTGTGCCGAGATGGAGGCGACGACGACGACACTCGGGAATTCGTTTCCCGCCCCAGCAAAAAAAATAGCCATTGAGCAATGTCTTGTCGCGCCTATGTATCTTACGGTCTCACAGAATGTCTCTGTATCTAAAGTAAAAACGTACCGCAAGATAGCAGCGTGGCATCAACTTCGGCCGTTATCTTTATCTTAAGCCTGGGTCCAGCTGGTGCCGGTGACGCCAGCACTGGCAGCAAGGCTCGGAGCCTGCGATATTTTTGCTCCAGTTGGCACTGTCAAATGGCCACAACACCCGGCAGCGGCGGATGAGCGGGGACTGTGTCTTGAGTGACTGACGGCGTCCAAGAGTCGAAGAGGCCCGGAAACGAGACGCAAAGATGGAACTTTGCGTCAAAACATGGCATTGATGAAGCCAGCAGCTGCGTTTTGTGCTGTCATTGCCTGCCTCTCGCGCTCCCAGGCCCCAGGCACCCACAGTGCGAGTACTCCGAAACAAAATGCAGTGCCAATCAGCGCAACTTCCGTCCAACCGCTCTGCCGTAGTGCCTGAAGCCCAAAGTGCCGCAGGCTGCACTATGGTTGGCTGCGCTGGGCCAGCACCGGCTAGCGGGGCCCAGGGTGGGGCGGCAGGCAAGTTGGCGGTGCGAGCGCCTGGGCCTGCGAAAATTGCCGTCATCGTCGCCCGCGCCCGTTGAGAAAGAACGAAACTGGGGCGCTGGGCTCCAGGTTTGCTGGGAAATTTGGGCACCGGGCAGTGGCTGGCTCCAGAGACTCTCGTTTTGCGGTCTCATTTTCTGATTTCACCTCCCTCTTCGACCCCTTTCATCCTTTCTCCCCATTCTCCATCCCTCCTCCTTCCACACTCTCCCCTCCCCTTCCTCCAGCATCCCAAAAACACCGGGCCGCCCGTGTTTTTGCCCCTGTCCTACTACGCAGGCATCCAGTCCGCGTCTTGTCGTAGAGGCACAGACTCGGCTTTTTCTTTGTGCTCTTTTTTTCTCCTCCAGGGGTTGTGCTCCCACACCTCGACGACGACGACTTACTCCGCCGCTCCTTTGTGACGACGACGACTGGTTCTTCGGCTTCAGGAACCCTAGAGACGAATACTCTGAAATTGCTCTGGTCTGGCTGTCCTGAATAAGCCAGGAGAAGGAAAAAAAGGGGACGAAAAGCACGCATTGTCCCAGAATTTTTCGATATCGACAGCTTCCCGACCGTCCCGATGTATCGCTCCTCGATTCGTGCCCTACAGGGCGTCTCTGCCTCACGATGCCTCTCGACTGCTGCCACGGCTGCCCGGGCTGGTGCTGGCCGCCGTCTGACGGCCGCCCGCCGTCCGCTGGGCGTCGTGACGCAAAAACGCTTCGAGAGCGCGCTCCACAACCCGCCCGACCCGAACGACAGCTTCCTGTCGGGCAGCGCAGCCAACTACGTTGACGAGATGTACCTGCAGTGGCGTAAGGACCCCAGCAGCGTGCATGTGTCGTGGCAGGTGTACTTCAAGAACATGGAGAGCGGCGACATGCCCATCTCCAAGGCCTTCACCCCGCCGCCTGGTCTGGTGTCTGGCAGCCAGCAGGGCGTTATGACTCTGGCTGCTGGCGCTGGCGTCGGCATCGGCGAGGGCGCTGATCTCACGAACCACCTCAAGGTCCAGCTGCTTGTGCGCGCGTACCAGGCCCGTGGCCACCACCGCGCCAACATCGACCCTCTGGGCATTCGCAACACCGCCAAGGGCTTCGGCAACGTGCGTCCCAAGGAGCTCGAGCTTGACTACTACGGCTTCACTGAGAAGGATCTTGATACCGAGTTCACCCTGGGCCCCGGCATCCTGCCCCGCTTCAAGCGCACCGGCCGCGAGAAGATGACGCTGCGCGAGATCGTCCAGGCCTGCGAGCAGATCTACTGCGGCTCCTACGGCGTCGAGTTCATCCACATCCCCGATCGCGAGAAGTGCGACTGGCTGCGCGAACGCCTGGAGGTCCCCCAGCCCTTCAAGTACTCGATCGACGAGAAGCGCCGCATCCTCGACCGTCTCATCTGGTCGACCAAGTTCGAGGAGTTCCTCGCCCAGAAGTACCCCAATGACAAGCGCTTCGGTCTGGAGGGTTGCGAGTCTCTCGTGCCCGGCATGAAGGCTCTGATTGACCGCTCGGTTGACTACGGCGTCAAGGACATTGTCATTGGCATGCCTCATCGTGGTCGTCTCAATGTCCTGTCCAACGTCGTGCGCAAGCCCAACGAGTCCATCTTCAGCGAGTTCGCCGGCACTGCTGCCCCTGAAGATGAGGGTTCTGGTGACGTCAAGTACCATCTTGGCATGAACTTCGAGCGCCCCACTCCCTCGGGCAAGCGCGTCCAGCTGTCGCTCGTCGCTAACCCCTCGCATCTCGAGGCCGAGGACCCCGTCGTGCTTGGCAAGGTCCGTGCCATCCAGCACTACAGCAACGACGAGACCGCCCACAAGACCGCCATGGCCGTCCTCCTGCACGGTGACGCTGCCTTCTCGGCTCAGGGCGTCGTCTACGAGTGCCTTGGTTTCCACTCGCTGCCTGCCTTCTCGACCGGCGGTACCATCCACCTGGTCGTCAACAACCAGATCGGATTCACCACCGACCCGCGTTTCGCCCGCTCGACCCCCTACTGCACGGATATCGCCAAGACTATCGAGGCGCCTGTCTTCCACGTCAATGCCGACGACGTCGAGGCTGTCAATTTCGTCTGCCAGCTCGCTGCTGACTGGCGCGCTGAGTTCAAGCAGGACGTCATCATCGACCTCGTCTGCTACCGCAAGCGCGGCCACAACGAGACTGACCAGCCCAGCTTCACCCAGCCGCTCATGTACAAGCGCATCAGCGAAAAGAAGACCCAGCTCGACATCTACGTCAACCAGCTGCTCCAGGAGGGCATCTTCACCAAGGAAGATATCCAGGAGCACATGAACTGGGTCTGGTCCATGCTCGAGGAGAGCTTCGCCCGCTCCAAGGACTACCAGCCCACGTCCAAGGAGTGGACCACCAGCGCGTGGAACGGCTTCAAGTCTCCCAAGGAGCTGGCCACTGAGATCCTGCCTCACCCCCCCACCGGTGTTGACCGCAAGACCCTCGAGCACATCGGTGCCATCATTGGCACTGCCCCCGAGGGCTTCAACTTGCATCCCAACCTGAAGCGTATCCTGAACAACCGCTCCAAGACCGTTCTGGAGGGCAAGAACATCGACTGGCCCACTGCTGAGGCTCTGGCTTTCGGCTCCCTCGTCACAGAGGGCCACCACGTCCGCGTCTCCGGCCAGGATGTTGAGCGTGGTACCTTCTCTCAGCGCCACGCCGTCTTCCACGACCAGCAGACCGAGGATACCTACACCCCTCTGCAGCACATCAGCAAGGACCAGGGCAAGTTCGTCATCTCCAACTCGTCTCTCAGCGAGTACGGTGCTCTCGGCTTTGAGTATGGTTACTCGCTGACCGACCCCAACGCCTTCGTCATGTGGGAGGCCCAGTTCGGTGACTTCGCCAACAACGCGCAGTGCATCATCGACCAGTTCATCGCCGCTGGCGAGCAGAAGTGGATGCAGCGCACCGGTCTGGTCGTCTCCCTGCCCCACGGCTTCGACGGCCAGGGTCCCGAGCACTCGTCCGGCCGTCTGGAGCGCTTCCTGCAGCTGTGCAACGAGGACTCGCGCGTCTTCCCTGCCCCTGAGAAGCTCAACCGCCAGCACCAGGACTGCAACATGCAGGTTGCCTACCCGACCTCGCCTAGCAACCTGTTCCATCTTCTGCGGAGACAGATTAAGCGCCAGTTCCGCAAGCGTAGGTCCCCCTCTCACTTGTTTTAGGAGTAAAGCGAATGATGCTAACTTGTGCAGCCTTGATCCTCTTCTTCTCCAAGTCCCTCCTCCGCCACCCGATCGCCCGCTCCAACATCGAGGAGTTCATCGGCGAGTCCTCCTTCCGCTGGATTATCCCCGACCCGGCCCACGAGACGGGTGCCATCAAGCCGCACGACCAGATCGACCGCCTGATCCTCTGTTCCGGCCAAGTTTATGCTGCCCTCGTCAAGTACCGCGCCGACAACGGCCTCGACAACGTCGCCATCACCCGCATCGAGCAGCTGCATCCCTTCCCGTGGGAGCAGCTCCGCGAGAACTTGGATTCGTATCCCAACGCCAAGACCATCGTCTGGGCCCAGGAGGAGCCGCTTAATGCTGGCGCTTGGAGCTACACCCAGCCCCGCATTGAGACCCTCCTGAACTGCACGAAGCATCATGATCGCAAGCATGTCATGTATGCGGGTCGTAACCCGAGTGCTTCGCCGGCTACAGGTGTCAAGAAGAATCATGTGCGGGAGGAGCAGGAGTTGTTGGAGATGGCATTTTCGGTGAAGCAGGAGAAGTTGAAGGGGGAGTAAGGAGGTGAAAAGAAAGGATGGGGTTCTCTACCGGGATGGATGAGAAGGGTTTGGGTTATAGGATTGTGGGTTGGTTAGCCTTTGCTTTATTGACTAGAAGGACTAACTGGCCTGATGGACGGATGAATGGATGGATAGGCTGTATTGTAGTACTATCATTACCTCTACCTACTTTATTGTTCTATGTTTGATGATGAGTAATAGACTGGGTTGGGTTTTTGTGTTCAAATGAGCTTTTCCATAAGTATCTGCTCGTGTTGAACTGTTTAGTAATGGGTGGTTAATCAGTAGCTTGCCGGCAATAACCATTGAGAGCCAGCACATATAATGCTGGTTAGGCGGTAGGCAGTGCTTCAAGCTATGGCAAACCGAGTTCCTATCATCCATCCTCTTAGCCAACACTTGCAAACGCTCTTCAAAAGGGAACAGAACAGGAAAAAAACTGTTAATTTATGAAGGGCTAGCAGGGAACAGTGACTATCGAAGGCGATTGCTATCAGTGAAATCAAACGAGAATACCTAAGTCGTGTCTATCTCGTGAACGACCGGTATGGGCTTCATTGCTGCCTTGTTACAAGTAGCCTCATTTTCACTCTGATTGTTGACTTTCCTCCAGGCAAACATAGCCTCCTATGGATGCTCTTTGATATGCAGACTGTCTGATTGCGCGGATTGCTTGTTTTGGTTCATAACAGACTAATTCAACGCCAGGCATTATTTCTAGGTTGTTAAGTCATCTGATGCTTGTTAATTCTATGTTCCTATACTTGAGTTATGATAATTGTGTATGTAGCCCCGAAGTGGAGATGGCAACAGTGTTGTCTGACAAGAGTCTCCTGTTGGTATTGCTAGGGATGACATACCTGAGGACAGGTCTGTTTTATCATTTGTTTTCCACTGTCCGTCTGACTTGTGTCATAGTTTCGCGTACTCGATCATGCTATAGTCGAGATATGTCCTCGGCGTGCTTTGAATACCTTTGGTTTTTGAACGCTCGTTCGATCTCACTGTTGATTATTTTCGTTGTGTGTAACTATATGCTCAGCTTTGAAGGTTCCAGGACTTAACCTACGATTAGAACATCCATGATAGAGTTAGCATGAGAGCAGTTTCAGTTGCTGGCATCAGTGGCCCAGCTCATAAAAGTCCTTGGCAATCATGTTGTGCCGGCTTTCGTTTTTCTTCCTGACAGTGACATCGTTAAGTGCTCTGTCTCTCGAGGTATTCCGAGTCTTATGACTGCGGTGACGGTGCCCTGTTTTCAGGAGTCGCTTTCAGCATGCTGTCTTTTGTTTGACCGGAGAAATGGAGATCTAAAGGCAATTGTCCTCTTCTTACGTTTAACATTAAATCACTGACTGCACCTTGGTAGTATCTTGTACTGGAAGCGACCCGAGAATTCGAGCTTGATCCAACATTAACCATCGACAAGATTGAAGTGACAGCTGAGGACCTCTTTATGCTTCTGGACACTCTGTGGAGTCGTGCAGAAGATATCCCTTGCAGCCCAAATATACGGATGGATCTCCATGCAACGCTAATTCTCGCCGGATTGAAGTTCAGGCCTGATTCTCTAATGGGCCTCCGCTATCACCAAGTAAAAATCTAACTCCTTCGGGACCCCGAGAACTCGAAACGAGTAATCCCTGCTGCCGAAATCACAATAAAAACAAGAAAAACGAGCGACGGCCGACCCTCGAGGCCGGCCGTTGGGAGCGAGGAAGCCATAGTATGCTCACCTCATGTCACTACATATGTGGATGCTAACGCTTAAGTTTGTAGTGTTAGTTTTACTTTCTTCCCTGTTCCCTGCCAGATGCTGTGGCTTAATAGCTTGATTATTAGTCGAGCTGTCTATGGTGATGTGTTTAAGACGCCATTCAAGTCTCTCGATGAGATACTGAATCTCCCGTATCTCGAGTATACAGAAGTACTCGACTTCCCTGAAAGGAAGAGAAAGCGAATGAACTCATTTTAGCTATGGATGACGCTAAATACCTAAGGCATTAGCACCGTTTATGGCTAGTAGCTGGCAATAGGCAACCACTACGGCTATATGGTCTTCGCGTTGGTGCTGGAAGCAGCCTTGATGATAAGCGCATCATACACCTACTATTGCTACCACAGCTCCGCTAACTTGGAAACTATTACGTTCGCTTATTCCCGCGTTATGGTCCTTCTTGATGGCAAATACAGAAAAGGTGTTCCAGGAGCGTTACCTCCCTCATCACATCCGCAAAGAGTTGATGCATGTCCTTTTTGGCCGCAAAGCAGCAGGCAGTAATGACGAGCTCTACTCGATGCCACGCCGCGCGGGCCTGAAACGAGATGAGCTTGCACCTCTCTATCTGACTCTTGATGAAGTTGAGCGACTCAACAATCGACGAGATCTCCGAGACCTACATCAAGAGTGGGAAGCAACCAAGAAGAAAATGGGTGCAAAGTCTGAGGAGGCCAAGATACTGTATAACCAATACCGTAGCTTGAAACTAAGGCCCTGTGACTTTATTGTGAAGGAGAAGCGAGCAAAGTATTTTGAGGAAGCCGACCAGAGAGGGGCGTTAAGACAATGGACATATGATTTACGACCTGTGTCTTCAGAGCTATACAAGCCTACACCAGGAGGTCACACATCTCAAGCTGCGGGGATCGGGCAATTTCTTCGGATCAGCAATATTGGAGGCCAGCGATGAGCCCACATCTTCTACGACATACTTTTGATGTATCTGAGAGGACATCTCAATGAGTTGAAGATGACGTTGGATGATCTTCTCAAGGAGGTGTCCAACACGAAGAGCGAGGAACCGATACCTGTGCCCGAAAATATCCAATTGGATATGCTTGCTCTGCAACGAGGAATTTGCACAACGCAATGGACTAACAAAGCATAACGAGCGAGCGCACTTTCAGAAAGGAGTATTCGGCAAAGAGTTCCCATGTCCTCGGTGTCGACAGAACGGTCAGATATGCATGATCGAGAACGCAACACACTGGAGGAACCACGTTCACCAGTTTCGCGGTCTGAAGTATACGCCATGCCCGCCAGCACTAAACTGCCTGGCCCAACCTAGTAAAGAAAAGGTGCAAAAACAAGACCGGCCTGCTGTTTACTATGCACGAGGATGTTTTGTCCCGGGAGAGGCTTTTCTTATCACACAAACAAAGAACACGCAAGTCTTCTTGAGAGAGCATTTGACTGTCCTGAGTGCCAGAGCCAGAAAATAAACGGGCTATAATAGAAGGCAGAAAGGTGTGGATGAAGCATGTCGTAAAGGAGCATAAACAGGACGGACAAAGAGGCTATGATCTTGGAGAGCATGAGACAAGTATCTTGGGCAAAGTAAGAGGGAAGGATGAGACAGGTACCTAGTGGTAGTTTAGACATTGTAAGCACTCACACACCCCGGGGTCGCTCGGCTATGAGACTTCCCCCCTTGCCCATGGCACACTACTTCCTATCCCCTAAGTCCACGTCGGTTTTCCCCTGGGCGGGTTTTCTCTCGATGCTACCTGTATATAGTTCTATCTAGGTAGCTATTGCCCGCCGGCGCCGTGGGCATGACTTA
>JAAFKN010000602.1:0-11527 GCA_011800035.1 Thermochaetoides dissita | reverse complement strand
GAGGACGGTGTTGAGAGGGGGGCGTGGAGCCCGCCCGGGGGATGAGGTGGCTGTTGAGGCCATTGTGGTTTGGATGTCGTTTTTTTGGGGTGTTCCCTTTTTCAATTGACGACAAGAATGGGATCAAACTTTAGGTAGACGTAGAGGCTGGCGCAAGGAGTGCCAGAGGGATTGATATCAGCCTTGTTCTATCTTCGGTGGGACTGCGATGCGTTGGTGGGGTATAAAAATAATGGAGAAGGTCGGGCCCACAGCATATGTCGTCGAAATCAGCGCGAATGATGCGATGAGGGCATAACAAGCGATCCCGTTTTGATGCATGGACACTTCGATTTTGAGAGAACTTTTGGCCTTCATCTGTGTAATTTGTTCTTCGTAGCTCGAACCTTTGCTACTTAAGTCCGTCTTCGTCCGACAGTGGCACTGTTCGTTTCTGAGGAAGGGTTAGGGTTAAAGTTGGAGGTTCTGGGATCTGCGGGGTTGGTTGGGCTGTGTGTCTTGCATGTGGGTTTCTGTGGGTCCTTTCTGGGCTTCTGCATGCTTGTGTTGCTGCACATTCTCTGATTCCGAGCAAATCCTCCCCACATGATGTTTTGATCATTTGATGCCTAGGGTCGGTTATGATCGTCCAGGAGTATTCCATATTCGTTTTTATTCTACCCTTTCTTTGCATTTAGATGTCCTATCGACGTTCTGCAGCTTGATCTCTCCATCTGTTATTACAAGGGTACAGAATAAGCACTTGGCTTCACCTCGTCTCACGGGAAGAGTGGTCTTCTGAAGCTCCTCTTCTCGATTGAAGACCAAGGCTTAGCCACGATATATCTCAGAGACCATTTCTCAAGGCCAGGCATCTTATTTGACAGATCTCTCTGGCATCTATCTGTGTTCTTACGTTTCGTACTTCTCTTCTTAGGATCATGCTATCGGCCATCAGCTTTAGGCTAAAGAATGGACTGATGCCGTTTCTTCTCTGTGTGCAATATCACACGCATTTACTCAACCTGTTTACAGGACCATGCTTGTCCCGGCTTAATTGTCTCTACCACCCCGCACCCATAACACACCTCATTTATTTGGCAAAGATCCCCTTTAGCCCTCCAATAACAACGTCCCGATCTCTATCCATCCAGTAACGCTGTGGCTTGTTCCCCAGGCTTTCCATGCATCGTGGCTTCATTCAATGGAAGTCATCATTTATTGACGTTCCATAAGCGCATCGGGACTCACAGTCGAGCCAACCACAGGCATCCAAATCCCGATTACCACTCTTCCGTCGCGGTAAACCGCAAGGGCATTTCGGAGGATTTCCATTCGAGAAAATGAAGAGTAGAATGTCGCGTATCATGAGCGAACATATTCTGGAACCAAGTAGCAGTGTTTGCTACCCCAAACTCGATTGTCCATATACAATGTCTCCTGGCCCCATTCTCTTTCTAGATAGCTTCCTCCGTCTTGGTTTCACCCAAGCCTAGTTCATATTGACCACGGCGTTTCATTCCGTATATGCGGTAATATAGCCATCTTGCCCAGCAAAAAGAGCCTGTAATGTTCGGCACGGCACTACCGAAGCACTTTGCTGAACATGGGTGGCTTGGGTTCTATAAGACTTTGGCGGCTTCCCGTCTGTGTACTTGGCCTCGGTGTTGATGTTGTTTGTGTGTTACTGCCCCAAGCCATCCGTGACACGCAAGTCCCAAGATGCGCTTCCTCGACAGTGTTGCCCGCGTAGCAGGCGCTCTGGGCCTTGGTAAGCTCAGTCACCTCAACTCCTGATTGGCTCAGCTAGCTGACGGCTCTCACTGGTGCTAAGCTCGTCGCCAGTTCTCCTTTGAGCCCGACTCGGTCGTCTATCAGGACCCAGAAACAGGTCTGACTTTCTCCTCTTATACTAGTGACAACGGCATCAGCTTCCGCGTCGCCGTCCCCGACCCGCTTCCAGAAGACAATATTTTCGATACCGTCTTGCAGATTGTTGCCCCTATTGATGTCGGTTGGGCTGGTTGGGCTTGGGGAGGGCACATGACTTACAACCCTCTCGCCGTCGCTTGGGCAAATGGGACCAACAACGTCGTCATCACGTCCAGAATTGCTTAGTATGTCACATTCACATGGTATTCGGCAGGTGCTCCATGATCACTAACATTCCGACAGCGGCTACTTCAGCCCCCCTGACTACGAAGGCTCCGTGTACACTGTTCTGGAGAAGGGCACGCACATCAACCAGACTCACTGGCAAGTAACTGCCAAATGCACCGGCTGCACTCGCTGGGGCGACGATGACTTTGGGTATACGACGCTCGAGCCCGAGGACCAGATCAAGTTTGCCTACGCCTATGCCAACACCCCCGTCGACGACCCTGCCGATCCCTCTTCGAGCTTTGGTATCCACCATAGCCTGGGACATCCCTTCTATGACTTGGCTCAGGGTGCCAATGCGGACTTTGCGGCCAAGGTTGAGCAGGCTGCGGGGAAGCCTGGAGAAGTCCCGGAGGAGGCCCCTGAGGAGGAGGAGAAGGAAAACGAGGAGGATGCTTGCGAGTAAATAAATGCAGTGACTGTTACCTTAGGGAAATAATCCAAGTGATGACAGAACAGGCATCCAAGATATGGCACGGTATGTGAAATCCAAACTGAGCGGAATAGACAGAAAGAGTAGAAGCCACGGTGTCACTTCCTGGGTTAAAATGATCAGGGTGTCGATTCCACTGCTAGGTACTCCATAGGTCAATCACTGAATAAAGCCTAGTCCTGGCCTTCATGCAAAAACAAAAAAAAAAAGCCAGAGCTGGCCTCGGCCGAAATGGGCCGAACTCGGGCTGATGATAGCGCGAACGCTGAGGGGGGTCTAGCGGGGGTTTTTGTGATTCATGCCTGATGTTTTGAATCCACGTCCATGTGGGCCATATATATACATGGTATTCTACATCAGTACAGTAAAAAGGAAAAGCATCTCTTGATAGATTTTGAACATGCTTGATCCTCTGGGGTGGCGGATAACTGGTATTGTAAAAGCAGTAAATATGGAACTTGTTGATAGGAGAGGGATATGGTCGTTGCAGGTTGTAAGGTTGCATCTAGTCATCAACTGCCGTATCTAATCTGCATGCCAGTATCGAATAGTGTGCGCGCCTCTGTCAATTGTCACACATCCCGTGACACCCGAAACCAGTCCGGCTCTGGCGGGGCCTCCAAGCTAGTCTGCAATTTGGGGACCACAGTCCGGATTCTTAACCATTCATAACACATCTTAAATACATCATAGACCTCATGCATCAGCGCCATATTCCCTCATGTAACCAGGTGCTTGTTGCAGTTTACTCAAATTGTGCTCGACATCTTACCAATTACCTCAATCTTCGAAGTCTGGACTCTAAGAAACCCCTCTAACAGGGGTTTGAACTGCCACCATGAAAACATATAGTTCCCCAGCTACTCGCCGCCTCCATCTCTCTTGCCTCATACTAGCTCTAGGACCGTTCGTCTGGGGATACAATATCGGCGTCCTTGCATCGGTGCTCGTCCATCCGGGCTTCCTCGAAACACTAAGCGAACACGGCGAACACAAAGTCAGCCCATTCCCCAGGGCGCTCATCACCAGCGTCTACTATCTGGGCACCTTTCTCAGCTATCTCTTTCTCGCTCATCCCGTGGCAGACAGACTGGGCCGTCGCTATGCTGCTATGCTGGGGATGGTGGTGGCGTGTCTGGGTCAGGCATTGCAGGCTGGTGCAATGCGGCCACATGCCTTGTGGATGGTGTTGATTGGGCGTATCATTGCTGGGTTGGGAATTGCGGTTATATCAACCAGTGTTCCGCTATATCAGAGGTAATCGTTTTGTCTGTTACCAAACTAACAGCTTCTGGAAAGGCCCTGATGAAGCAGATTGCTAACGATCCCCCCTACTATCTAACTCAACAGTGAGATATCACCTCCGAAGCAGCGAGGAAGATTCGTTGTCATGAATCACATTGGCCTCGTGGCAGGAATTGCTTCAGGGTTTTGGTTAGCTTCTTCCCCTCAATTCAGACCAGTCGGCCGTCATTGATGATTCTGTGCTAATATGCAACCTCGTCACTCAAGGTTCGGCTATGCTATCAGTTACTGGAATACACGACTCGGTCATTCAGCAGGATGGCGTTGTTCTTTAGCTGCCTCCTTCATCCCGGGGCTCATTTTTCTCGCACAGCTTCCATTCATGCCTGAGTCGTAAGTATTTGTTGATTTGATCATCCATATGCCACTTGGCGCGGTCTCCCTGACACGACAATAGGCCCCGATGGTTAGTTGAACGCGGTGAAAGCGACAAAGCTCTGGCAGCATTACGTTTCTACCGCGAAGGCTCTCACACATCAGACGAGGTCCGCTTTGAACTTCTTGAGATTGAGCGATCAGTAGCCAAGTTTACCGTATCGCGTCTTCCATGGACAGCATTATTCTCTAGCAGCCGCTTGTTTGCCCGCATGTGGCGCGCCGCTCTCTTGCAGCTCCTGGCACAGCTTTGCGGAGCAACTGCCATGAAATATTCTCTCCCAGCGCTATTCCAGGCTTTGGGCATCCCTTATCGCATCTCCCTATTGGCGGGCGGCGTCGAAAGCACCATCAAGATTGGCTTCAGCGTGCTGGAAATGCTGGTCATCGACAGACTTGGTCGCAGACTCACCCTTATTGTAGGCGCAGCCGTCATGGCTGCTTCATTAATGGTAGGCAGAATAATTGGTGTCCTGGATTCCTTGATTCAGGAGTCAAAGCTGGGCTGGAATCTTATATAAACAGAATACTGACCCTGATTGTACAGGTTAATGCAGTTCTTCCGCTTCTGTATCCCAGCAACACTAACAAAGCAGCAAACTACACGTGTGTCTTTTTCATCTTCATCTACGCCTTTGGATATAGCATGGGATTTGGTCCAGCCGCATGGGTATACGGATCAGAAGTATGTCGTCACTCATATTTGTCACGTCTTTCCATGAGAAAGGAGCATTTGATAACCTATTTACATGAACCAAAAGATCTTCCCTACTGCAGTTCGTGCACGAGGGCTTAGCTTGGCCGCGTCAACCGGAGCCGTTGCCTCGATCATGGCAACCCAGATCTGGCCCATTGGCTTAGCCCACCTCGGCTCCAAAGTTTACCTCATTTTCATGGCTGTCAACTTTGCCTGCATTCCCTTCATCTACTTCCTGTACCCAGAAACCAAGGGCCGCTCGCTCGAAAACATGGACGCCTTGTTTGGGCAATCAGGGGGCGGACATGGTGCGGAAGACTTATCTGAAAACCTTCTCGATGGACAAGATGAAACAGGGCACCCCTTGGACTAGAAGCGCCCATAAATTTCAAACGAGCACGTTGACCTCTTAGAGGTACGAGGCCTCAACCAGGAAGGCAAGGGTGAGCTTGATGTGGCGGAGAACAGCATCCCACATGATGGTCGAGTAGGCCTGTAATCAAAGTTTGTTTTGGTCAGCTTCTTCTCAAACATTCCGTAACCAACTGAGACAATGGAAGACTTACGTCGTTGGCGGTGTGGATGTAGGGCGAGGCGTCGTTCATAGTGTCTTCGCAAACGTACGCAGCAGCTGGAAAAGTGAGTTTGAATGTTAGCCAGCGCTCCGAGGTTCGCCAGCAATTTCGCTAGCCTTATATTGTAAAAGCAAGAAAAGGAGGAGGAGGAGACACGTACGGAAGCCGTTCGACCGAGCCGACGCGTGGTCGGAGCAGCCGTAGCCGCACTTGTCGGTGTTGACCGAGCCGATGTAGGCGTTGGCAATAATACGAACGTAAGAAGTGAGGGACGAGTCAACATAGTCGGTGAAGACGGCGAGCTTCCCGTTCGGGGAGTAGCCGGTCATGTCCTGGTTGAGCATGGCAAGCACTGTCTTTCGGTTCGACTTGTAGTTGGAGAAGACAGCGGCGGAGCCGAGCAGACCACCCTCCTCGCCAGCATAGAAGTGGAACTCGATGGTGTCCTTGCCCTTAAACTTGGCGTTGGCCAGGACGCGCAGGGCCTCCAAGATCGTCACGACGCCAGAGCCGTTGTCGTCAGCGCCCGGCGAGCGCGCCGACGGCGAACCGGCGGTCGAATCATAGTGCGCGCCAACGATGACTTGATGCCTGTAGTTAGCACCGCGAACCATCATCATGACCGCTCGAGGAGCGAGCAGACAAACTTACCCAGGTCGGTGCTGTTTCCGGGGATCTGGACAATGATGGAGGGCTGGTTGAAGGAGTGGGTGAACTGAGTCACGGTAATGGCTGGGTTGGCCGAGGCAATGCTCTTGACGGTACTGTACAGCCAGGTGCCGGCCTGAGTGCCATAGGTGCTCCGGTAATGACGGTTGTGATAGCTGCAGAGTTGGGGTCTCAGTATCTCAGTCTTGTCATAACTCCTCTCATTATACTTACTTCGTCAGCGTCTGCAGCCAGCCCTTAGGGTTCGTGGTCGACGCTTGCGCGATCAGGGCGTTGGCCTCAGTCTGATGGCTGACGCTGCTGGGATAGGTGACAGCCTGTGCAGAGAACGAGTCGGCAGGCTTGAGATTAGGAGAAGACAGAGCAGTCAGAACTTCCTCATCCTATCCCCTGTGTTAGTCACGATTGCGTGGCGACAGGACTTTCACCGGGCCCGAGACATACAGTTATATCTGTGATATCGATGAACTTGATGCCCTTCGTCCTGAAGTCAATCTTCTGTTCCTCAGTTACCCACTTGCCGTGGTCTTCGGGCGAAGTCTTGATCAGGCGGAGGCCAGGGCGAGACGGCCTGGGCGCCTGTTCAGCAGCAGGGGCAGCAGCAGCAGACCACGCCCAACTGGCGAGCAGAGCGAAGAGTACCTGGGACCGCATGTTGATTGATGATGATGCTGTTGTCGAAGGTTTGATATCAAACTTGATTGAGGTGGCTGTTTGGCTAGGTTGGAGTTGGACGACCTGATCGTGTCTCCCAAGAGCATCTATCCCCCATCTTGTCGTCTCCCATTCTACTCTTATACTTCGTCTGCCGGCTCCTAGTCCAGGCCTCGTCACGTATGGTGGATTTCTGTTCTCCCATGAACAGAAAGACGAGTTTCATGCCGCGGCCGGTGGGGCTTCCCAATTGAGCAGCTTAAGTGCGGCATTGCGGTGTGTAAGTCTGGATCAGGCAGGTAGGCGGCTTGTTGCATCAGCTATCCCACGATCACACGGCCAGCGCGTTGCTTACACCCGCTGCGCGGCTGCACAGGCTCCAGTTGCTTTGCGTTTCTGATATAGAGGGGCTCTATGTGGGAATTCCGCGCTTCAACGGTGGTCCTACCTACAGTCACAATTTCGCCCACACCTTCGTATACATGCAGTATAGACCGATCTCAGCCACCTGTAGGATCTAGGAACGGCTGGCGGATGACGTTTCCCAGATCCTTTCCACGCGTTGCTATACGCAGTACGTAAGAAATCCAACGCCAGCTACATGTAGGATCTAGATGCGGCTTACGGATTGCACTTCGCGTTTGAAGATGTCCAGTCATCCTCAAATCAGCATTCGAACTTCACTGACAGAGCACTGCCCACCTCTAAGCTCACATACGGAACATGACGACAGCAATCAGCTATATGGCCACGTTGCAACGTTCACACAGTCCGGGCATTACCTTTAGACTGCAGTCCTCGACCGATATGGCACGCCGCACATATGCAAGGTGAACTCCACGCTACTCTCGCCAGGCACATATCCCCAGCCGAATGGCATGTTTCTCATGTAGCCAGTACCTCGCCGTGGTCTGGTCCCAGCGTATCGAAGGGCATTCCCCTTTGCAACAACTACCTATGCTCAGATGCAAACAGGACCTTTTGAGACAAAACGACGGAGTTTCTTGCGCGCGTTGCAGTCGCTCGACCACCTCTCTTGTCGCATTTCCCAACTGCCAGAAGCGGCCTAGTGGTTATCGTCTTGCGCTATAACCCCCCACCCCAAGCCCTACCTTACGGCTAGATATGTTACAGCAGCGCGCACGTTCTGCGCGATTATCATAGAACACTGCTTCGGCGCCAGCGCCGTGCTGGTGGTAAGCAGGTGGAGGACACCATATGGGTTCCTAAACACCTAAAAGCGTCGCATCATCTCATGAACTTGCCATCACTTGGCGAACTGCTTTGTGGGGTGTGTGGTCATTGTGGTGTCTCTATGGCAATGACATTGTCACTTACCTCAGGCGCTTTGATGAGGAAAAGGCCCCTTTTGCCTGAGCTACAACGTGATGATAGTCCCTGCCTTCCTAGAATGGGGGCATGAGCACGTGGAGAACAAGGGCAGACTGGTGTGACTGCTCAAGAAGCCCCTTATCCCCCACCGTAGCCCCTCACAACATGACACCCGCATCGACAAGACGGACATATATACAGGTTTGGCAAAACACCTATATACCACCGACAGCATTGACTGCTCCAGAGCCTGAAACCCAATGCTGTGAAAGATGCATATTTACAGCCCCAAGGGGATCATAAAAATTATGTACACGGATGCTGGAAAGAAGAACGAGAGAAAAAAAAAAGCACTATGCAGCATGGCAAAATTGACTTAGATCAGCTGGTGTACAGCTCCACGGCATCAAAGATCTGTATTCGAATAAGCCTGGTCAGTAACTTGGTCATCGACGTCATTGTGGCAGAGAGAGCAAGCCGAAATGAAACAGACAGCACTCACAAAGTTAGGGCTCAGGAACTTGTCTCCGCTGCTGCCAGAGATGACGGAGATGGTGATGGTGTTGCTGCCAGCGACGAGCTTGCCGGCCGGGATGCTAACGGTGTAGACTTCGCCATAGCCGCGATAGGCGCCACGAGTAACACCGCGACTGTCAATCTTCGTCGGCGCTGCCGGCGCAGACGCTGTCCAGCCGTTGATGGTGGCCTGGGGACGGCCGCCCGCAAAGCTAAGCGTGGTGGCGATCCTCAAGGTAGCGGCCCCAGGAGCGCTGGCCAAGTTGAAATTGATGGTAACCGGATTGTTTACATCCTTGAACACAGCCATGGGGAAGTCAGAGAGGGAAGAACTGCCCACCGTAAATGTCAGTGGGCCCCAGCTGGCCATGCGGCTGTCAGACGGGTGCATCCTCAGGAACTTGTCGGCGTTGCGGAAACCTGTGGGCTGACCATCGTACTCGCCAATCTGCCAGAGCGTCTTCCTCGTGGTGTTGAAGCTGCCCGCAATGTTCTGGGTCACAGTCTGTCCAGCAGAGACGGTGACCGTAGTAGTAGCGATCTTGAATTCAGTCTGGTACAGCACCATTGTGTACGTGCCAGGCTTCATCAGGGGAGATGTGAATGCCCCATTCGAGGACGCCTTAGCCCAGTACTGAGCCTGGCTGTTGTACCAATGGACAACGCCCTGCATGCCGCTCTGGATTCCGGTCGCTGTACCCTTAACTGTGCCGCGTCCTGAAGCAGGCACATAACCAGTAATGCCCAACTCTGAGAAGAAGGAGACATCGGTGTTCTTGACAGTGGGGATGCCAGAGCGTGAAAACTGCATCAAGTAAGGCCCATGAAGCCCCATGCGGAAGGCTTCGGTCTGCACGTGGCCGCTGTTCATGTAGTTGTAGAGGTTGGTCGAGGCACCGGCATTGTTGGAGTTGATGTCACGGAAGAAAGGACCGCCGGAGGAGGACTCTTGCTGGGGCGTCAAGATGCAGACATGGATCAGATCGCTGCCGCCGTACACGCAGTGGGCATCTTCATCGATGAAACGAGTGGACGAGTAGAACTTTGACCGTGTTTGCCCGTTGACCAAGAAGACGTCTGAACCCTCAACCGTTGCGCTGGACCCAGCCGTGTTCGAGACTTCACCGTACGGGTACTCGTTAGGAAGCTGGTCTGGCAGCAACCGCGCAATCCAGCGCAGCTCGCCAATCGATGGCTCAGCCGTGATATAGGTCGCCATGTAGATAATGCTGTCGCCCTCTCGAACCACCAGATAGTGCGTCAAGGTCGATGTCACGCAGGTGACCTTGATGTACCTCTTGGATCCGTTGATCTGCGTGATAGAGACGGTAGCCGATCCAAGGCCGGAGTTAATGTGACTGCCAGTGCTTCCATATTGGAGTTCGGTGCCACGATATTTGATCGACTTGATATCACAGTTGGACTGGCTGACCGAGAAGATCAATGGATTGGCGGAACCAGCATCAATCACGTAGTTGCCGCCCGAAGACGTGTAACCAAACGCGCTAAACACTCCCGAGACAAAGAACGTGAGCTGGAGGATGAAGAGCTGGACAGCACTCAGCAAAGCCATGTTGATCACCTGTCGCGCCAGGCCTGGGACCGGTGGTATTGCTGGGAGATTGAAGGCCCACACGAATTGTGCTGGACGTAGAAGATTTCAAGTGCCCTGCGAAGAGTCATGAGCTCAATCATATCCATCCAAGTGTTCATATATAATTCAAGGAATCGGAGCCTCGGGCGTCCGTCTGATGGTCCAGTCCTGGGATTTCGGACCTGGAAACCGACGACAATGCATTTCTCCATTTGAACGATCAAGTTCAAGTGCCATTGGTGGAAATGCAAATCGGATCCGGGGTAACAGGAGAGCATAAAAGAGGTTGACGTAGCATTCGGTGAAAACGAACCTGTTCATCGAAGCTCTGGTGTCTTTCGCGTTTCGCCAAGACGGGGACTAGCCCACCGTTGTGGTCCCAAGGCCGTCCCGCGACACAGGGGCTCTAGCCCCTGAGAAATCGACAACTCCCGAGCACGATTGCTTGGCTAGCCACATCTGAAGCCTCGGAGAATATCATTGATCTTGGAATACATAATTTGGAGTGACTGGAGTTGAGGACTGGCGGGGTCACCGAACTCTGATGGTAATCGGAACATGAACGCCCCCTCCAGTCACTTGCTGCTGTTATGTTACCGTCACTCATCCATGGCTGATACCTGGCCCAGTTCGCCAGCACATAGTGGCGATGAACTACATTGCTGAATAGGATTCTTCTAATGACCGCCGTCCATATGACATGCTTCAAGTCGAGCCTAGTCACAGGAGCGCGAAGCGTGCAGCAGGTGATCTAGGACGTACTTGGAAGGTCCGAGGAAGGAAAACGGGTTAGCCAGGCAAATGAAGCAACAATACGCTGCGGATATGTGTAAACTTGCCCGGAATCGAAGGCGGGGTGAGAGTCAAAACGCTAGTCCACAGACAACTGAAGGGAAGGTGGGTAAAGGTAAGCTTAATTTCACGTATTACATGCCCAGGTTGATCGACCGGTCGAACTCGTCCTTTCATTCTCTCCGCCAGAAGTCATGAGATTCGTAAGATTGCTGTCATTAGACCAGAAGTCCCTGGCGATTGGGAAGCAGGTTCCTCTCTTGTCTCAAACGGACACTCGGGGTTGACAGGTAGCATGTGCCTGTATCGTCCAGGTTCACCCAGAGCCAACCGGAACACCATAACGTTCGAAGGAATCAGCGCAACCTCAGCGCCATGTATCATTGTGGAAAGCAATATAACCGTGATACCGTTCTACCGAACGCCCAACCTAGTCATTTCCACTC
>JAAFKN010000601.1:0-11528 GCA_011800035.1 Thermochaetoides dissita | reverse complement strand
TGCTGCTGCTGCTGCTGCTGCTGCTGTTGCTGGAGAGGGCTGGAGATGGCGCTGCCGCGATGAACAGGCGACTCGGGGTTCTGGTGGTGCTCATTGGGGGTTGAGGGAATGCTGCCGCTGCTGCTCCCGGAGCTGCTGGAACTGCTGCTCGAGCTGGTCGGCGAGTGAACGGAGATGGGGGCGCCTATGTTGCCCGTCAGATCGAGCGGCAGCCAGGTCGTGTCCGGGCTGAGGCTCTGGCGGCTTGCTTGCGACATGGTGGCCAGAGCTGTCGATGTGAGGTCCTGAGACGGAGCGGCAGAAGAAACAGCGGTATAATAGCGGTCGCCGTTGTCGAAGACGAATTGCTCCAACAACGCGGTTTCTCCCCCGGCTGGAGTGTGGAAGTCGAAGTTCATCCTGCTAGAGCCAGGAACGGAAAATCACAATCGGGAATAAAAGAGGAGTGGAGGAGATTTGGGAGGTGCGGCGCGCCGAACAAGGGACGACCGTGGCGAGGAGGGGGCGCGACACCGCTCTTTCAGATCTCGATGACGAGTCGGTCAAGAGGGTCAAGAGGGTCAAGAGGGGTTCATGACAAGCGCTCAAGCGCTCGCGTCTGTGGGATGATTTCGGGAAACGGGCTGAACCCAGATGGAAGACAAGACCGAAGATTCAAGGCTCAAGGCTCAAGGCTTAGGCTGCGTCGCCGAGGACAGCAACGTGAGCGATAAGAAGCAGAAGCAGAAGCTTTGAAGTCAACGAACAAACACAAGAACAAAAACAACACGGCTCGGCCGCGAGACGGAGTCCTGCGCCGTCGTTGCTCTTGTCGGTTGTGGTTCTGGTCGTGGAGATGCCGACAGAGGCAGATGCGAGCCGGAGAATCTGGGGAATAGGAATGGGAATGAGAACGGGAACGGGAACGGGAACGGGGAAGAGCAAAGGCTTCGAGGTGAAGGGGAGATCCTTCGAGCTAAGATGTGCGATTTGGTGTGTGGAATGTGGAAGAGGTCGGTATAGGTGCCGATGGAGCGCTGCCCGAGGGCAATCGCTCTTGAGGATGCCGGGGGTATTGCTGAGGAGGGTACGACGGCTGGGGCGTGGGCTGAGGGGGTAAGTGCTGAACTGGAGGTTGAGTTGGTTGAGAGGGAACTTCGGCGCCAGCTACGTAGAAGGGGACAGGAGCTGCGCCAGAGGTACGCTGGAAGTTAGGAGGAGGAGAGGATGGGGGGAACTGGGATTCTGGTCTTTGTTAGGCATCTGCTTGACGGTTTCAGCGGTCAACAGAGCTCAGTCAAGGCGTACCTTGAGCAGGAGCAGGCGTGTAATAACGCTGGGGCTCTTGGGTAGGCACGCCGTAACCAGGCCCAGCAGGAGGATACCCCTGAGGGCGTGCTGGGTATTGCTGGTACGAGTGGGACATGGACTGCTCCAGCAGAGCCTCGTAGTCTCTCCTGGCCTTGATGAACTTTTCGTTGAGCTGGGTAAAGTCCTCTACAGGGCGTTAGCAAAGGTTTCCAAACCAACCCAGCTACGGCGACATACCCTTCTTTTGAGTGTACTTTTCGATGAGCTTGATGAGCTTCGGACGGATCGCCAGCGTCTGGTGATAGAGCCTCTGCTTTGCGTCAGCAACCCCTCCCCTTCCAATCAAAGAATGACGCAAACTTACCGAAATCTCCTCATTATCCTCTTCCCTCAGCGTGTTCCCCGAGCTAAGAAGCGCCAGCAACTTCTCGACATTCTTGATCTCGGCAAACACCTCAGCCTCCATTTGCGCCTCGCGCGCGAGCTCCTCGGGCGTCGGATCCGCCAGCTTCTCAACGTAGTTCAATGGGAAGATACCAGTCTTGCCGCGAAGCGAGCCGCGCCACCAGTCCTTGTAGACGGCCTCCAGCACGCAGATGACATCGCCTTTCTTGAACTCCAGCTCACCCGGCTCAGAGGGAACGAAGTCGTAGAGAGCACGAACACGTGAGACTGTTGCTGCCGTAGTGCCCGAGGGCACCGGCTGGCCGGACGTTGATTGCTGCTGCTGCTGCTGCTGCTGCTGTTGCTGGAGAGGGCTGGAGATGGCGCTGCCGCGATGAACAGGCGACTCGGGGTTCTGGTGGTGCTCATTGGGGGTTGAGGGAATGCTGCCGCTGCTGCTCCCGGAGCTGCTGGAACTGCTGCTCGAGCTGGTCGGCGAGTGAACGGAGATGGGGGCGCCTATGTTGCCCGTCAGATCGAGCGGCAGCCAGGTCGTGTCCGGGCTGAGGCTCTGGCGGCTTGCTTGCGACATGGTGGCCAGAGCTGTCGATGTGAGGTCCTGAGACGGAGCGGCAGAAGAAACAGCGGTATAATAGCGGTCGCCGTTGTCGAAGACGAATTGCTCCAACAACGCGGTTTCTCCCCCGGCTGGAGTGTGGAAGTCGAAGTTCATCCTGCTAGAGCCAGGAACGGAAAATCACAATCGGGAATAAAAGAGGAGTGGAGGAGATTTGGGAGGTGCGGCGCGCCGAACAAGGGACGACCGTGGCGAGGAGGGGGCGCGACACCGCTCTTTCAGATCTCGATGACGAGTCGGTCAAGAGGGTCAAGAGGGTCAAGAGGGGTTCATGACAAGCGCTCAAGCGCTCGCGTCTGTGGGATGATTTCGGGAAACGGGCTGAACCCAGATGGAAGACAAGACCGAAGATTCAAGGCTCAAGGCTCAAGGCTTAGGCTGCGTCGCCGAGGACAGCAACGTGAGCGATAAGAAGCAGAAGCAGAAGCTTTGAAGTCAACGAACAAACACAAGAACAAAAACAACACGGCTCGGCCGCGAGACGGAGTCCTGCGCCGTCGTTGCTCTTGTCGGTTGTGGTTCTGGTCGTGGAGATGCCGACAGAGGCAGATGCGAGCCGGAGAATCTGGGGAATAGGAATGGGAATGAGAACGGGAACGGGAACGGGAACGGGGAAGAGCAAAGGCTTCGAGGTGAAGGGGAGATCCTTCGAGCTAAGATGTGCGATTTGGTGTGTGGAATGTGGAAGAGGTCGAGTCGAAAAGAGGCTGTGGGATGGGATGAGCTGGTGCCTGGATTCCTGGGTTCCGGGTTCCTGGATTTGCTGAGCTGCTCGCTCGCGCTGCGCTGGTGGAGTGGTGGAGTGCTGCCCAGCTCACTATCCCCTCTCCCCGTGGCCAGCTGCTGGTCCTTCGCTGGCTTCTCTCTGGGTTGCGAAGAGGCGGTGAAGGTGCATCGGCACCCCGGTCCCGGCCTCGCTGCTGATTGGGCTCAACACCCCGGTACTTGCACGCGGCGGATGCACGCATGGTGCTGCTCGGCCAATCAGCAAATGCCAGGACCGCTCACCACGCCAGGTCTGGCAGGCGGTGGCTGTCCGGGATCGTCGTGGCCGGCGCAGATGCACTGTGCAGGGACTTCAATCCAGACGGCTCGACGGTCGAGACGCTTCCCAGCCTCTCCGAGCCGGCCAACCCACGAAGAAAGGCTGTCAAAATTGCCGTGGGCAGTTGAGATTCCACTTTCCAACCCTTTCCCAGCACCATGCCTAGTAACGACTGTCTTGGATCCGTCTGTGCTTCGTCGGGGCCTTCAAACGGGGGACTCGGTGCAAAGATGCAAGGGAGTACCCAAGAACGATCAATCTGACAGACCAAAACGTTCCCTGAACCATCTTTTTCTCCGTTAACAAACTACAAACGGGCACGCATTGCGGAGCTTCGCTTCGAAATAAACCTTAAAAACTGCTTGCCAGAGTTTTTTGGTGGCGGGGCAACATCACCCGTCAGGTCATGATCGTGGACTGACTTTTGCGCAGATCTCCGGCCCCGGCCCAAGATGTTGTGAGCCAGTTACTCTGCTTACACGACACTATTACACTACACTGGTGTTGAAAGCTCAAACAAAAGCAGCGAGCATTCGAAGAGCTTCAAAGGATATCCGATCTCAAAGCTTATGAACCCGTGAAGCAGCACGCTGTCTTTAATGACTACTTAGGTACGGAGTAGCCAAGGTACAACAGCTCCAGTAACGTGACTTGTGGCTTGTCCTCTGTTGTGTGCGACGACACCTCGGCTTCTACCGAATCAAGACTCAAGATTCTACTAAACCTATGCAGCTTTTATGGCCAATTGGCGGCTGAATTCGAAGTTGTGGCGCCTAAGAAGACAACAACTCAGCAAGTCCAGCCATACGGTTCCTTCGTCCTACCAAGCAGTATCCCAAACCGGTTTGGTAGATGCCTACCGCATTGCCGTGGGAGGAATTACATCTTATCGTCTTGTTTTTCTTGATGCTGTTACAACTTGTTTCTAGCTTTTTGTTTCATCCATCCGTGAAACCTGGGGAACATGTTGTGTTGCTAAGCACTCAATTTCTCGAGATCGACGCTGGCCAAGCCTTTTTGCGCCACGGCTCAACGCTCCCGGGGAAGTGCTGAGAGAAATCCCTCTGTGGACGGCAACGCCTGCCATCCTCGCCTCGTCGTTGCATTCGGTTGAGGTAGTGAGACGGCAAAGCGCGAAGAGTTACCTCTCCGTGTCCGTGTATTTTCCTGCACTGTGCCTCGGCTGGATCCACTGGGCCTTGAACCCCACACTTTATCAGATCCTCCCGAGGGGCGGGAGAGGCAAGCTCTTGTGGGGCCGCCGGCATGTTTGATTTGATCGTTGAAGAAGCTCGTCATCGCATCAAACAGCAGCACCTCCTTTTTTTGTGGCAACTCGCTTGGAGAAGCCAGACAGTAAATTGGATCTCATCATGAACTTCTGACCAGATCTGGCCTTTCGTGGCAGGTCTTGCCCTCGGTGTGAACGTCCAGCTCTGGCTATGTACACCACGCTACTGCGTACGCCCTGTAGCTACACAGCACCGTCGTGCGGATGCATCCCGTGTGCTGCGCAGCCTCCACGCCGGGCAAGGCTAACCGAAAAAACGATTTGATCCGGTTCCGGTCCATTGGCCGTGCTTGTGCGTTTTGAGAAGATCCAGGCAACTCACTCTGACGTTTGCGGAGCCTCAACACCAAGACTTTGGCCGAGACTCCACTGATGTGCGCCGGCGTCGTCTTGGGTGAGCAAAACTTCCAAAAAGGGGGCAAGATCCAGCACAGAGGCGCTTTGATCTGTGCAACTCGCCCAGCTGGGATCGGAGTCCGGATCGAGACGGGCGACACGGATCGAAATCCGTATCAGGACCCCAGCAAGTGGACGTCTAGATCACCAACGATAAGGGGCTGGTCTGGGAATTAACTTCAAAATCCTCCTCCCCCCTTTCCTCACGGATTATCCCGCAGCAATGCCCACGTACACGTGGCCGCCGACCTCGTTATCCTTGATCGAAAGCCTTGGTATAGACCCCTCTTTATCGCGACCAAAAGGCTTGGGGATATGAAGCTGAAATCCTTAAAATCAAGCCTTTATTTAGAATAGTATCCAAATCACGTCAGCCTGTGTATTAGGATCAATAATACTAGTTTGGTTACCGTTCTCTGACTTTTGCCCAAGGTTTGCCACCCTGGCCAGGTGCCGATTGCTCAGTATGATCTGGCGCCCATGCTGTCAGGGGCGAAGCGGGATGTGTTCCGAGTCTCAGGTCTGCTTACGTGGGTTGCTATGGTTCAAGCAGAGAGTTCAGTCTCCAATAGTGTAAACCGTGGAGTGCAACAAAGTCAACGTGACTTGGCAAGCCAACTTGACAAAATCAGACCTGCCCAAGTGAGCACGGAGATAATAAAAACAAATCGTAAGCAGCTTCGGAGTTAGGTTGCTTCAGAGTCCTTTTGATTCAAGTCAGGTGGCCATCTTTCTCTGTACAAGTAGGTAGGGACAAGATGCTGAAATCTGACCTCCGAGGACTCTTGTCAGGATCAGCTGCCCGAGGCATGCTGTTTGAGAGCTCAAAATATAGTTGTTGAGAGTTATTGAAAGCAGAGGGACAAAGCAAAAGATATGGGCATCGGTGTGGGAAACAATAGAGAGAAATGAAGCTCCGTGCTCGCCGCCTTGTCCCGTAGTCTGCAGGCTCACACCTTCAATGATCCATGCCGAAGACTGACCGGTCCTGATGGAGCATGGGCCGAATGGGCGTCGGCATTGGTCCAGTTCTCGGAACGGGTCATCGGAAGTCTTGTGCGATCAGCAAGCACATGCCGGGTCTCCGTCCCGGGGATGGCCGAGGTAGGGCCGGGTTGGCGCCGGTGGTCGCCGGTGGTGTTGTTCGCCAAACTCACCATCACCCCTGGCCCGGGTCGGGGTGGGTCTGACAAGGCATCAGAGCCAAGGCACCAAGCTCACTACGCCCCACTTTTTATAGTTCGCGAGAGGTGGGGCGCCAGCTGATTCCTGCCCCACCTGCCACTCAAGGCTCAGACCAGCAGCGACAGGCCCATTCCTAAGCCAAACAGCCCAGACAGACCCAATCACATCGCTTCGTGGGCCTGCAAACATCGCCAGGTTTCCCATTGCGGACGACGGCACATGGAATAATACTAAGCAGTTCTTCATCACAAGCATTGTTCCTGGCTCGCCCCCTTCAGTGTACATGCCGCTCAGGACAAAGGGATCGCGGCCTCAAAAGCGCGTGGCTTTTCCGTGGAAGAAGATGACGACGACAATGTCCCCGCAGCAAGCTCAGGAACAGCCGTCACGGTCCCCACCATCGCCAGCAGCGACAGCACCACCCCGAGTTACAGTTGCAGACGACGGCGAAGAGAGTGAGTCTGTCGACGAGGAGTTTGTGGCCGATCCGATCAGCAACCTTGGGCTCATGATCCCCGAAATCTTTACCCAGCTTCCGCTCATCCGGGATGAGCTGGTCACCAAGACATCCATCGACCAGGACGAGACTGTCGAGGCATGTCTGCCCTTCTTGCGCGGCGAGGATGACTTCTTCGACTACAACGAGAACGGTGTGCCAGGGCTCGACCGCGAGCGCCATGTCCGGTTCCTCCGTCAATGTCTGGGCAAGCTCCCAGGCCGCTTCGTGGCCGCCGATGCGAGCCGGCCATGGTTTCTGTACTGGTGTCTCTCGGCTCTCACTATGCTGGGTGAGGACGTGTCATCTTACCGAAATTCCGTCATTGCCACGGCACGTTCCATGCAGAACGAGACCGGGGGTTTTGGCGGCGGCGGCGGCCAGTTGTCGCACATGGCCACGTCCTACGCCGTAGTGCTGGCGCTGGCTCTTGTTGGCGGCGAGGAGGCGTATGAGGTTGTCGATCGGAAGGCCATGTGGAAGTGGCTCTGCTCTCTCAAGCAGCCTGACGGCGGGTTTCAGGTTTGCTTGGGTGGCGAGGAGGACATCAGGTATTTGTGTCTGCGCATACTCATCCAGATGTGAGGAAACGGTTTGCTCACAGAGGCCACAGGGGAGCTTATTGCGCAGCAGTGATAATCACGCTACTGCGCTTGCCCTTGGACTTGACTCCAGAATCCCCTGCGTGGAAGGAAGATGGCAGTGCCAACCTCCTCACTGGCGTATCGGACTACATCCGACGATGTAAGCAGAAGATACACTTTGTGTGTATGTGCCCAACCTATGCAAGTCTCTGCTAACGTTCGTTCCAGGCCAGACCTTCGAAGGTGGCATCTCGGGCCAGCCAAACGCAGAAGCTCATGGCGCGTATGCCTTCTGTGCGCTGGGCTGCCTGGCCCTGCTGGATCACCCAAGTCGGTCGATGCCAAGGTTCGCAACCCATCTCATCTCGTCGCCCACTCACCTGGTAGGGTGCATGCATGGCTAATGAAGCCCGACACAGCTGTCTGGACATCCCACGGCTGATTGCCTGGCTGTCGGCACGGCAATACGCACCCGAAGGAGGGTTCTCTGGTCGCACCAACAAGCTGGTCGACGGGTGCTACAGCCACTGGGTAGGTGGGTGCTTTCCCTTGATCGAGGCATGCCTTGCAGGCGGCGGTGCCATGGCCAGTGACGGGACAAAACTCCCTCCAGCGACAGACAGCCTGTACAGCCGTGAAGGCCTGACCAGGTATATCCTCTGTTGCTGCCAAGACCAGAGCAAACGGGGTGGACTGCGCGATAAACCGGGAAAGTAAGTCTTTTTCTGTTCTTGTGATTTGATGGGTTCATTTGTGCTCACGAAACGAAATTCAGGATGTCGGATGCCTACCACTCGTGCTACGTCCTCTCAGGCCTGAGCTCCGCTCAACACCAGTGGGAACTTGACGGGCCTGCCGATGTTGCCGCTGGCGGGGATGCGGCGGCGACAGCAGCAGAGGCGGCCTGGACCGTCTTTCCGTATCTCGATGGGCCACAGGTCTTTGCGTCCAAGGACCGTGTCCGCCCGATCCACCCGGTCTATGCTATCCCGCAACAGAACGTGCGCGCCATCCAACAGTACTTCCAAGCTAAGCAGGGTTTCTAGACATTCCGTGTGGGTTTGGGAGACTCTCGAATCAAAAGACCTGCGTGCAAGTTTCATATACTAGGTGGGCAAGTTCAAAACTGCCTAGTGGCTGGCGTGTCCCACGCCGTCATGCATCTGGCTTCGGGATTTTCCTTTCCTACCACACCTCTCCGTTCTTACGGAACCTGAGGCCAGAACGCAAACCCTGACTGTACAAGTGATGGAAATGGGCTAGACTAGCGAGCACGTTCAGTTGGGTCTTCTCTTTGGCCCAACTTGTCCAAAGAAGGCTAGGAGAGGGAGCAGGAAATGAAAAAAAAAAGAGCAGACTCACCCTTCACCTGGATGCGAGCTGTTATCGAGCATCTTTATGATGCACAAACGAGTTGAGCTTGTCAAATCGTGCGATGATGGGCACTCAATGCTTCTCAGCCCCGTGATGGAAAAAAAAAAGGAGAAGCGATTCTACGCATTACCTATGCGATATACCATATCCAGAGAGTGACGCAGGCAAGGAGACCGCCTGCCGGATTTTACAAATCACCGCAAATGACGAGAATGCAGCTGCTTATCTGTGATCGGGCTAAGCTCATGATGCCTAGACTCGCCTTTGGGTTGCTTTCCTTCTTCCGTGTCTTGACTCGGACGGGTATCTCAGCCCCAGTGACGAAAGAAGATGGTGTGAGGGAAGCATACACACCTTGGCTCTTCTGTCTATCCGTCTGCTTGCCTGCAGTTCAGGTGGTCCTGCTGCCGCTGCCGTTCATGCAACCCATGCATGTTTGCTGATCAGGTATACATATATGTGGACTGGTCTGTCCCTTCTGGGGAAGATGCGGAAGTGAACGAGGAGTCAGATGACAAAAATCAAGGCACTGGTCGTGGCCATCTGCGGCCACTCTCTCATGAAGCATCGTATTCCTGCTTGTATGGCATCAAAATGCTCACAAACGTCGATCGACGGTCTAGCAACACACATTGCAGAGCTCTGCGTCAGCCATCTACGTCCCAATGACCCTCTTACTCCTCATTGTTTGTTAATTAATCACGAAAGGCCACATGAAGAGGGGCTGCTGTCAAACTCTTCAATGTGGGAAAGAGTTATCTCAGCTCATGCTCACTGTCATGCCCCCGAGACCTGAGTCTCACGTTGGGCATACTGCCCCTCCTATCTAATCACCACTAGCACGCATGTTTCCTGCAGACTTTCTCACTTGCCGCGCAAGCCGAATATGAGATCCGCGACTGTAGCGCTTGGCTACTCTTACAACACAAGAAGATGGGGCTCCAGATCGCGGCCAAGTAGCTGCGTGCTACGCTACAACGTTTAGACATCCGTCTGACGCGGTCCTATTTGAAGTTGTTGGCTGGACTTCGTCTCGTCACTCTTCTGGCTCCGGTCTCGCGCATCGGGCCTTCTTGGTTCCGTTCGCCATGCAAGACGCGGCCACGGTAATGGGCCTTTCGGAACGGGAGCTGCTCAGAAAAAGCGCCATCAGGGCTCGAGTGTCCAACACAAAGCATCGTATGACTCCAGGCTTGTATCCAGAGCACAACATATCTAGATAATAGTTTTGTTCAGGGGGAGAGGAAGCGAGCTATGGACAAGGGAGCAAGCGGATAGCTTCTTGGTCGCCTTCCGGTCAGGATGTTCCCACTTAACTCTCCAAGCCAACTGCTGGACCAGCAAGACGCGGTGTGTTAGAGATGTTGTTGACCCCGACCAAGGAACGGAGATGTGGTGTGGTCCAGGATGGCGTGCAGTGAGGGGTCCAACTGCCCCTCGTCGACCAGACACTTTTTTCGCTCTTCATCATCGTGCAACAATGCAACACATGCGGGGCGGAAGAAGTGCCCCTCCAGCTCGTCCCACGGCTCAATGGGAGTCGAGCTGACCGGACTTGGCGATCGCGGCTCCGGCTATTGGACAGCTTAAAGTCCCAAACACCGAGGTGAAGCCCGAAGATGAAGCTTGGGCTGGTGAGAGACCAGACAGCTCCATGTAGTGTAAGTTAGCTGTTTTTGAATGGCGAGCAAGCGGTCTCATTGATGAGACTCATGCCGACCATCACATGAGCTCAAGCCTTCCTCACGTCTGTCGATAGCGCCAGGAGGAGCTGCGAATAAGAGGGCCGTTCGAGGTCGGGGGGCGTTGTCGTGGTCTGGTGTTAGTGGTCCTCATCATCACACGCGTCGTTGGCTGTAGCCACGGATGATGGAGAGGCTAGACGGAGGTGGGATTGGCTCGGAGGCGGTTTCGAGAAACTTCCTGGTGCGAGTGAACTCCGTCTCAAACCGTAGCCTTGACCAAGACAAACAGGTTGGAAATACAGCTGCTAGCCAGGAAGGTGTATCTTGTACGTACATGCCTGCTTTCGGCCTCTTGTTCAGAGCGAGGGGACATGTCTCAAAGACCCTAGGCAAGAGTCAAGCCCCTCAACCGTTGGCCGTCTAACACCAACAGCCCCCGTCCCTACCCTTTGAGGAAACCCCACGTTCTCCCAGCCACATGGGGCCCTGGGGCGGTTGCATCCGGAAAGCTTTCAGCCCGCTAAAATCGATGGAGACCAAATCCAAAAATATTTCGAAGTTCCAACTTCCATCAAGGATCTCTGGAATATGTACCTACTTACTGGTTGCCGCCGTCGACCCCTCGCCCCTCACGCCCTTCGCGTGCAGCACGCGGTATCTGCACATACTACCACATATCCAGTATTCCCGCGGCTCGCAGTCGCAGAAATGCAGCGATCATCCCCATCACCGCTTCAGGTTGTCAACCGGCAGTCCAGGACCCCAGGACTCTAGCCTCCCCCGCTCTCGCTTCATACCTGAGATTGCCCGTGGACCGCAATCCGTAGTAGGCAGGGCGAGAACTGTTAGTGTGGGGTCCGGCGCCGGTAGGTGGTGCTGTGCACGCAAGCCTTCGCAACGCTCGAATCGTCGGCCTTCGCTTCCCCCCCTCACGCCGCGATGCAGTCTTGGGGTTCCTGTTTTTAATATGGAAGCAGTGCCAACTCATCATTGCATGAGCGTTAAGCTTCTTCCTGTGCCTAGTCGCCTTGCAACCCTTTCCACCATTCAGAGCCTTCGCTCATCATTAGGGCAGATGCAGGGCATGCAAGGGTTTGCCGGTCCCAGCCACGGCTCATGCATCTCATCGCTCCTCACCGACTTCGTGGGTGGATTCGGGCC
>JAAFKN010000600.1:0-11536 GCA_011800035.1 Thermochaetoides dissita | reverse complement strand
CAGAGTAATTGGTTGCCTTGGCGTCTGCGAGGAGGCGGGCGCGGGAGGAGGAGGAAGTCAGCGCGCCGGAGTCGGCGCTCTACGGTAGCTTGGCGGGCGGGTTTGCGGCGGCGGCGACGACACCGCTGGATGTGCTTAAGACTCGGGTCATGCTGAGCAAGGAGCGAGAGAGTATCGCTAGCATCGTGAGAGGCATCTGGCGGGAGGGCGGAGTGAGGTCTTTCTTTGCGGGTATCGGACCCCGTGTGATGTGGATTAGCGCTGGCGGTGCCATCTTCCTGGGGAGCTACCAGTGGACGGTTAATATGCTGGATCGGAGGGATAACGGGACAGTCTAAACGGTTATTTGACCGAAAATATCTAAATAGAGGGCTGCAGTGGGCTTGGGCAGGCGCGCTTGAGGCTTCAGTCGGGAGCTTTTTGTGTAAGAGACAACGAAGACATATGCTGTACAATAGTAAAACGATATATACCCGATAGACACACTATAGACGGCTAATGGAATAGGGCTTCCGGATACTAAGCTCCTTGGGCCGTTAAACATTACTCGCATCTCGAATACCAAACACGCTGTGCCGTTCCAGCCTCTTTACCCTTCTGTTCGATCGACTTGGCCATTGGTGGCTAAGGAATGCTTTTCATACCCTCCCTTATCCTGTTGTGCTTCTCGAGAGTATAGCCTATCTTATTTATGGTCGCCCTTTTTAGGACCCCAATGACAAATTCGTGATCAAGTGAGTCCCTAACAGAACAATCGATTGTTATGCAGTGAGAACCGGTCGTCAGTTTTGCTGCCAAGAGGAATATCCAAGCCACTACTGCCCATTTTCCGTAAGTAGCCTGAAGAGAGACCGGCATCTATCTACCCATAATCCATCATCCAACCATCTTTGTCCTTCAATTCTTCCAAGCTCACGTTTCAAACGTGCCGCAAGTATTGCCAGGCTCATATGAAAGCGCCATACACTCTGAGGGTCTTCTGTAAGCTGATAAATGGATCTTGAGACTCCTTCGCGAGATACCATGACTCGGATTGGTGTTCCAGTCAACCCTTCAAGTCCGTTATAGTTAACACCTACACTATGAATCCTCTCGAAGTCAGATGCCTTGACTTTGTCCCTATGCCATTCGGATTTTCAAGAAACGCCTTTCCCTCGGACTGTATCAATACTTCCAGTAGGTATGGAAGCAATGGGGATTCAAAAAGGCCTTTTGCCTACGAAAAAGATAATCTCATCCCACAAGCTGGTGTTTTACTGTTGCAATCGACTGTTCAATAACCAATCTTGGTTATCTAAGCAAATTGTAAGATTGTTCTTTTGGTATAGGGCTGAGAAGAAAATGGATTCCTTACCATTCAAGTTCAGTTTTTCGCATGGTATATGACATCCATATGCCAGCCTTGCAATGGGAACATGTGGAATGTCTCGAAGCACTAAAAAGTTCATGCTCATTGTGACCTTCATTCCCCGTCCTAAGAAAGACCTTAGCGGCTTATCCGGATCAAACACTGTTTGACTAACGTCTTCTTGGAGAGTGAAGTTGAGATTCTTGACCATATCGTAGCCATTATGGCCTCTGAACTGGTTTTCCAACAGAGGAACCAAAGCCTAACATAGAATGTTAACGATAAGTAAACGATTCTGAGAGCACACAAAATGCAAACAGATCACTAACATTCCAATCCAATACATCGACCCACTGCTGTGGGATAGGAAACTGCCTGCCTAGAGCATTCTCAAAGATCACCGGAAGTTCCTTTGTAGGGTCTATGAACCGCAGCGACGCCGAAGATGAGAGGAACATCTGTAGTTTGGTAACGGCCTCTGACATCTTGATAACTTTGTCTTTGATGTCTAGGATGATGGCGAACGATTGCTTGGCGACGGAAAGGAGATCCCAGCTGTTATGAGTTTGATGAACCAAGTGGTTCTTAATGCTATGGAACTCCCTGGATTGGATGCCTAACATTCAGGCTTTTGTGGCTGTGATTAAAATATACATACTTCTTCTGATTCGTCACACCGGTATCTTCCATAAGAGTACATTCATACCCCTGCCCAGACCAGCACCGCATCACTTCTTCTCTGGCTATTCATAGTAGTAGACATAGAATATGAGGTAGTTGTGGCATTAAAGCCCTTCGATCTCGTTCGCTCGAGCCTCAAATAGGCACTTACGTTGTTGGTAAAGTCTAGAATTACAGGAATGTATTTTTCTAGGAGTTCAAGTTCGCCTCTTCCATATAGACAATGGTAGAAAGAACTCTCAGGCAACAACCGAAGGTCAGCTAGGGTTATTAGACTTCGAGGTACATTAACTTACTCGACACTACTTCATACAAACGAGAGATCAATAAGCAAACGACCGACCAGCACCGGCAACAACCCCAAAGACAACAACGTGTGTGGGATAATAAGCACTACCATTGGAAATAAAACCAATAGGGATATCAATAAATCACATCCCTCTTCTCTCTGTCTCTCACTACAAAAAAAGTGGTATAATAAAAAAAGAGGAGACTTGTCTCTCGATATACAAAGGAAATAAAAAAATGGGAAAACCGTTTCCAAAATTTCGAGACACACAGACATAAGTCTTACGTCGTCGTAACCAAGAAAAGAAAACGAAGAGAAAATTCCCCGCCCGCCTTGCTTGAACTCGCTCTCAAGACGCTTAGAAGTTAAAAAGTAAACAAAGATTCCAAAAATATCGCCCATCACCATGCATTTGTTGTATCCGCCCGTTAAAACATCTCCACCTCCGACTCCTCTTCCTCTTGCTTCTCCTCATCTTCCTTATTATTTCCCTCCGTCGCCGGATCCATGGTAGTTTCATCCTGAACGTTGTTGGTATTAGTAGTCTTGTCATTATCGGGCTTCCTCTTGTCGCCCTCCTTGTCATTACTACGGCTCTCGTCTTCCTCTTCCTCCTCCGTCTTCTCCGCCAGCTTGGGCGAGATGGGACTCTCCGAGCGCAGCAGCAACAGCTCCAGCGGCACCGTGAGCGAGCTCACATAGGACCCGCGACCCCGGCGATGCGAGCGGTAATAAGGAGAGGGGGATGCCCTGTCGGGGACAGAAGCGCCTCCCTCCTCAGTACGAGCCCGCCAACCACCTTCCAGGCGGGCCAACGCCAGCTCCCGAGGGCCGAGCGTGGCTGCTCGTGGGGTACTGATCCACGAAGCCCGCTTCGGGCGCACGACAGGACCGGGCGAGGGAGACGGGGTCTCCCGCGTAGCAGTATTAAAAGCTACGTTAGCTGCCGCATCATCGGCAGAAGTGCCCTCAGTGGGAGGTTCCAAGAGCGCTGATTCTCGCGCCCGAGGGGCGGTGAAGGAGGCCCTCGGAGTGTTTACCCATGACCCCCGGTTCCTGCGAGAGAGGGGCGGGGATGGGGTTGCCCTCGGACTCGCTAACGCGATCGTCAGCGGCGAGGTCAGCGACGTCCTCGTCGTCCTCGACGATCTTGGTGGGGAGATCGTGGCTGTTGTGGTGGTGGTGTTGTCCTCCGAGCATGTACTGCTGGGAGCTCCGCTCAGGGGTCGTGATGGCAGTACTCGCGAATGACATGCTAGTGCTGCTGCGGTTGGGAACGAGATCCGGTGTGGGTGGGATGCTAGAGAGCCGGCCACTGTTGGGTCGAAGGAGGGTGCTGCCATCATCCCCGACATCGGACGTAGACGCCGAGGCTCCATCGTCACTGGGTACTGTTGAGAGAGAACTCCCCCGGCGACTTTTCGATTCCCGAGCCCGAGAGGTCGGAGTATCCGACCTCCCAAGCTCGGTGGCTTCGGAAATTTGTAGGCTATCAACAGCTGCCTGGCACTGTTCCGCGATGTTGCGGATGATGTGGGCGATGGCGTCCGTCTTGTCCTTGAGGTGGCGGTCGGCCACGTCGATGAACTTCTGGGCCGAGATGCGCCGGCTGGCAATCGCCAGGTTCTTGATGAAGCGCGCATCGCTCTGGTCCAGACCTTCCTCTGCAATTCTGTCAGCACCATCAAGCAAATGGTTATTAGTTCGAGGGGTCTCACTTTTAGCGGCGGCCTTGGCGACGGCCTCGGCCTCCGCTTCGTCCTCGGCGGCAAAGCCAGCCTCGATCTCAGCGGCCAGCTCCTCGGGCGAGGTTAGCGACTTGACAAGGTGCTCCATGTGGTGATGCTGGCCAGCAATCAAGCTGCGCAGGTGCAGCACGACACGGCGAGCCTCGTCGCGTTGCCGGACGATCGTCACGTTGGTCTGTTGGAGTGCGCTGAGCTCCTTCTTGTTCCTCTTGCGCTCGCGCTCGAGCTCCTCGGCAATCTCCTGCTGTAGGACAAGAGCCTCAAGGGCATCGTCACGCTGCTTCTCAGTACCAGCGAGACGAACCGACAGGCGCGCAGACTCATCCTTCTGCTGCTCAATGAGGGCAGCCAGACGACGGTTCTCACGCTTGTGGTTCTCGATCTTGACCTTGAGGTCTTGGGTCTCCTTGGTCAGGGTATCAGCATAAGCCTGGAACTTGACGAACTGCTGCTTCCAGCTCTCAAGCTCCTCAACGAGGTAGTTGTTCCTCTTGGTGACCTTGCTGAGCTCCATGTCCATGCGACCCTTGAGGTTGATGAAGTCCTGCCAGGCCTCCATGGCGTCTCTCGAGTACTGGTTCCGCTCGCGCACAATCTCATTCAGATGCCTCATAGAAACCTTGGTCATGAGCGGCTTCTTGACAGAACCGCCAAAGACGGCCTTGAGACCAGTGTTCCGTAGCACTTTCTCGCAGTAGTGGTCCATGACAGTCATGACGGCATCCTGGTTCCACCACTCAGGATCCTGGATGCGCTCAACCTCACCGCGCATGACGATAATCTGGCCAGCAGGAACCAGCTTGCCGCCACCGTAAGCAGAGCGCAGATGCAGAGGAACGCCCGAAGGCGTGACATCGCCGTTCAAGGCCTGGGTCAACCTGTGGATGAACTTCTGGCGCTGGCTGGGCGTCAGAACATTTGGCGGGTTCGAAGTGAGCACGAAGTTGCGGTCGAGATCAACGACCAGAGCGTCGGCCGGCGCCGTGAAGAGAGACCTGCACTCAGCCGTGATGCCCAGGATGTACGGGCCGGGCTCTTCAACAAGTTCCTTGGCGTGACGAGCGTGAACAATCGGGACGTAAAGACCGCTCCACTCATAGACGCGGACACAGAAGCGAACCGTCTCAGCAGCCATGGTCAACATGGCAGGGTAGTGGCTAACGAAGATGATACGCCGGGTAGGCGAAATGGCGGCTTCGATGACGCCGACGATGTTGGGAATCGAAAGGCAGCAGAAAAGAGGCCACAGAGCGAAATTCTGGAACCCAGTCGGCGAAGACGGGAACTGGTAGACAAGGGCATAGTCCTTCATGTCGATACGAACCAAGTCGTTCAAGCGAGGGGCAGGGAAGCTCAGGATGCGCGAGACCTCCTCGGCGTGGAAAAGGTTGGTCGCCTTGTTCCAGTGAATCCACATGCCACGCAGGTAGTCGCCGAGTAGGTTATAGAGCGGGTAGCGCGAGAGGAAGGAGAGACAGTAGGGGATCCAGTACGTCTCATCCGCGTTGTCATAGAAGTCGGGCTCTGTCCTCCTGCGCAGCTCCCGGATGGTCTCGGCGCGCTTCTCATCAGCACGGGACCACACGCGCAAGCAGATGCCATACAGCGTGTGGGATGAGTCCTGCTGGAGGACGAAGGCATGGTGAGTGCAGTGTGGCTGGGTCCGGCCGGTGCAGATTTCCACATCATGAGGGAAGCATGCCTGAGGACTAGTTAGCTGGCACACAGATACACATGGCAGATGCATGTTCTTCAAAACAACATACCCTCATAGCGGCGTGGAGAGCACGGGCAATCTCGTTGTCATGCTCTAATCTCGGGCTGCTCCCCAAGATCTCGGGAAGCCAGAACTGAGGAACAGCGCCCTTCATATGGCTGATCTTGCCCTGGGGCGGAGGAGGCGCCCTGACCCATTGGGACGGCTCACGACCAACACCACACACCATGTAGGCGTGGGTGAGGGTCTTGGGCGTCCGCTGAGGCTTGACATTCAGGGTGTTGGGCAACGGCTGGGTGATGCGCGAGTGAAGGGACGAGGTCCGGCTGGGGATGACGACATTGCCGTCGGCCTGGTCGCGCGTGACGGGGCGATCGCGGTCGCTCGTCCGCGGACGGGAAAACGAAGAGTGTGTGTTCAGTGAGGGCGGCATTTTAGGGCGATTGAAAGATACGATGCCACCACCTTCGAAAAGAAATGCCAGAGGCGGCAACCTGCTGAGAGAGGCTCAGCAAGCTAACGGACCGCAGCGGCGACGCAATGATCGGCCGGCTTCCTGGTGTTCGGCAGTCGAAACAAGGGCCAGCGTGTTTCGATGTCTCGATGGATCAATCGTTCAATTCTTGCAGAAAGGCGAAGCAAAGCGACGCGCCAAAGCTGGTATCATTGAAGACAGCGACGCGTTCGTGTGTATTGAGGTTTGTATTGATGATGCCGGTCAGGCAGGACGAGGAACGCTCTAGGGAGATCCACGAGCTTGTCGCCTGTACCGTGGAGAGAAGCAGATGGAAGTCGAAGCAAGACAATGGGAAAAAAAAAAGGAGGTGGGGAGGATGGAGGTCAAGCAGAGCACCAAGCACGCGACAGACAGACAGACAGACAGACAGACAGACAGACAACAACAGACTGGCTGCTGGGCTGGCTGTGTCTGGAATTCTTGATGCTGTGTTTCACTCTCTCAGTCTTCCACGTGTCCACTGGCCGCCCACCCTCGGTCAGGACTCAGGCTTTCTGCTGGGAAAATCCCTGACAGCAGCAGGCCAGTGCCGCCTGTTACGATGGGAATTGGGGTATGGGAGAACTGGGTGAGAAAGAGGCAAAACGGGGCGTTTGAAGCCTGGAACTTGGAGAAAAAAAAACGACAAAAGGGAGAAAAAAGAGATTGGGCAAGTGATAGGAGGTCAGAAGACAGGGAAGGACCGAGCGCTGTGCCGTGGAGACCGGCGAAGCTGAACAGTGAAAAACAACTGGAGACTGGAGCGAGGGAAGCAGCAGGAAGCAGCTGCAGCTGCAGGAAAGAAAGCAAGGGAAGTCGAGCTGCAGGGCCCACGCTGGGAGACACCAGGAGGGAGGAAGCACAGAAAGTGTGATGAGGGAAGGAACGGAGCAATCGGGGCAGTTGAGGAGCGCCGCTTTCAGCCAGCCAGAGACGACCGAAGGAGCCCGCAGCAGTCCACAGGAGCCCACAGGAGCCCCGGCCCAGGACCTGGGAAATAAGGTGGGGCTACTAGCCTGCGCCGTGCACGCGGCTTCAGGGGTTGAGAGCCAGGGGAGTCTCTCAAACCCGAGTGCCAAGAGCAGCCAATTCATTCCAGGCTGGACCTGTCTGCACGACTGCAGACATGCAGACTGGCTGCACAGTGTGTTCTGCTGCCTCAGCCAGAGCTCTGGGTAAGGTGTTTTGGGACCAGCAATGTTTGAGAAAACGGCTGTCCGCAGAGCCTCTGCCATGTTTTAGAACTGCCAAATTGCAATCTTTGTGGCGACTTCAGATGGCAGCACAACATGGGCGATGGTCGGTGAGATTTTCTCTCCTGGCTTCTGGTGTTGTGTTGTGCCCACATCCATCACTTGCTTCTTTGCACAAATGATCTGCCTCTCCACCCTCGGGAGGGTCTTCCGTAATCCGCACACAGTGCGACATCCCTCGCTGGGCCCAGGGCCAACCAGTCTTGGCTTCTACTGCTCTTTTTTTTTTTACTCCCAGCAAATGGAGCTCCCTGCTCCTGGGCTTGGCGGAGGCATGTTTGCAGAATGCGCGATCGAATCGAAAACAACTTCTCTGCATGCCATGATGACGTCTGCTTCAACGGACAGCTGGGTTGCTCTCAAAAGCGCATGCTTTTGATCGAAGTGTACGATCGTCAAGCAAACAACCAGCAACCAAGACATGGCTTGCTGGACACGAATCGGTGGTCCGCTGTATCGATCGGCTGCGGGGTGACAAAAAGGGGGTTCCTCCCACTGTGGTGCAACACACAACTCCAATGCCACACTGCACTGTCGGTTGCCGGGGCTCGCACAAAAATCAAATCAAATCCGATGTTTCTGTGTCCCTGTCGGCGAACCATCCAATGCCAAAGCTTGTCGAATCATTCATCGACCGTGACCGCTTTTGGCATGGGGGAGTCGAGAGAAGGTCCAAGAAGACCCTGAGATCTTGTCGCCACCGCGATCCCAAGATTCTTCCCGAACTTCCGATCACATCAACAACCGTCTCACTCCCCGCGAGCAAACGGCGCACGGTCTCCACCAACTCCCAGCAAGAGTGGATATCTCCGTTGGCCTAAAGGCCAATGCGATGCAACCTATGCAATGTCGAAAAGCGTGATGTGTATGCATTGTGACGCTACCACCGCCTACCAGCGCTCAACGTCCGGCTGCAAACTCACTCTGCTATCCAGGCTCTTCGAAGCTTCCAAAGAGCAGAGATCCCGGGTATCGCTATACATATTAAGTGGGGTTTTTAAACTCACCTGTATACTTGAGACAAGACAAGAGAAGTTCCAGAGAACACCGTTGTAGAGCTATCTGAGCTCTACAGTTTGTGTCCCTATCAACATCTTCATGCGTCTGTGTGTTCATTTGTCTTGCAGCAACGAAGCCACAGCTTCGAACGGCTTGCAGATCTGTGCGCCAAAGACTGACAAAACGTTGGACAAGATATCGCATTACCAACACGTAAGCAAGACTATTGCCCTCATACTAGTAGACTAACAGTATCTTCATGCACGTTGCCGTCAAAAAAGAAAGGCAAATCGATCTCGATCAGTCCAAACTGGATTGTTTATGGCCCTTTGCAGCACTTGCCACGACTCAATGCTGCACTCATCAGATTACCGAAGCTGCTCTCAGCATCACCTCAACTCTTTGTTTCTTGGCTTCGTGCTTTGTCAGCCATGAGACACGTTGCGTGAGCAGGTGGTTCAACAGGGACCAGCCGAAGAGAGCCCAAAGACATTTGAGAAACGTTTCTTCCGCAAAACGAAACAATGAATTTTGACCGCTTTGTTATTGTCCTTGCAAGATTATGGGCTGAGGCAAAGGAACCTCGGATGGTCTGAGGTAAATCAATCCTCACGAAGTTCCTCGACTGAAGCTTGAAACGTAGATCATGGGTAGGATTGAGGGATCATCCCGCGAGGACAAAGAGGACCCCTGCGGAGATCTACTTTGGAGCACGAACTTGTGGGGTGGCGGATCCACAGCATGCTCAGAAAAGATATGATAATCTTATCGATAACGAAATGAAGACCAAAAGTGATCCATCTCCAAGTCGTTTTTTGCGACCGATCACTCTTCCTACCTTCTCTTTCAATTGCGAGCGGCGTTCGTTTGCCTATCCTCTCCCTTCATTTCAGCTCAGCTGTCAAAATCGCCTCGCTGATCTCTGATCCCGTCAAGCCCATCAGAATGTCGGAGGCCACGCCTCTCAGCGCTCTTTGCAGCATCTGCCATACCCTGGCGCCAAAGTATAAGTGCCCCGGCTGCGGCGCGCGAACTTGTTCGCTCAACTGCGTCAAGAAGCACAAAGTTCGCGCAGACTGCAGCGGCAAGCGCAATCCGGCCGCCTACATCCCCCTCAACAAGCTGCGCACAGAAGCCGGTATCGATCACGACTACAATTTCCTCCATTCCATCGAGCGTGCCATCGAGAGAGCAGAGAAGGACATCATCGAAGAACGTCGAATCCTGAACGAAAAGGAGCTGCGCCCCGTCGACGAAGACCGCGCGTTTCGCAAGACCTGGGTCGGCGAGGAGCTACGACATATTCCCGTCGAGGAATTGCGAAAGAAGCGGGATGCGCAGAATTCTAACCAAAAATTCATCCCCGGTTTCGACAAACAAGTGCGCCGGCGCCTGCGCGACCTCGACATCGACGTCATCGTCGCGCCTAGTGGCTTATCGCGCCACAAAGAGAACAAGACCTGCTTCTATAACAAGGACCGGCTTATCAACTGGCAAGTCGAGTGGCTGATCTATGGAGCCCTGCCGGTTCGCTTGGCCTTCCAACCACAGCAGCAGCCACATCGCATCCTCTATAGGACCCTCGAGTCTAACTCTCTGGCTAGTGGTCTTGCTGGCGCGCTTCAGTGGTGGCATCGCGGCCAGACCGCTGAATACCGGAAGAAGCTCGAGAGCAGCTTTGATTACTACCGCGACGACGATGCCCATCCCAACAAGCGCCGCAAAATCCGCCAGGACAACATCCCACTTTTTACCACCAATGCTCTCCCCTTCCCGGTCGAGTACCAGCACCAAGATTTCAACAAGAGCACGTGGTCTCCGGCGGCATGCACGACCCAGGACGCCAGCGGCGCCTGGAACAACGATACCCCCGCCCCGTACGAGCCATCCACACTTGAATCCGCGCTCACGACCTGCCGCTTCTTCCTTTCTTTCGTCGAGCGCAGCAAGCCCAACCAGAAGCTGCTGCTCCCCGTCGCTGCAAGCGACAACTTCACCAACATCCTTGCTGGTCGGACGGTGATCGAATTCCCGACCATCCACGTCGTGGCGCCGGGCATGACTGGTCTGCCGGCGGGATGGTCGGCGGTCGATGGCCCCCGGGGCCAGAAGCGGGCCCCCGAGAACAGCAACAGCAGCGGGCCGAGCAAGAAACCCAAGGCCGACGCCGATTCGCCATCGGAGGCCGAGGAGGGCGAAGTTGACGACGACTTCGAGATGCCGGTCGTTGACGCCGAGGGTAGCGCCGAGAGCGACGAGGACGACGACAGCGACGACGACAGCACCAGCAGCACCAGCGAGAGCAACGAGTCGTTGTCCAACGAAGAGGGTGAGGTCCGGAAGGGGGAGCCCGGCCTTACGACCAGCACAAATCCCCCCGCGCACGCGGAAATGCTTGTTGTCCCGGTCTCCACTGCCGCCGGCACCCACCAACCCGAGGGGGCTCAGCGGAAGTCCTTTTCCCTGAGTCCCAAGCGGCTGGTGGACTATGGGTCCTCAGATGAGGACTACGCCAGCTGGTGAGTGACGGTTGGGTGCTGCTGTGGGAGTTTTGTTGTTTTTCTTGTTTTTCTTGTTTCATTTTTTTATATTTTCCATCGTCTCAGCGGGCACAACACGAGGACACCACGGCTGGACTGGAGCAGTTGGCTTTGGCTGGCGGCTGGCCTTCAACATGGGCAGCCTCCCCGACTCCGACTCCGACTCCGACTCCGACCCCGACACCAACACCCGGCGTGCGAACGAGTTGCCGCACGTGGCCGAGTTGTCTGCCCGCCCGCTGCTGGCCGACGAGTGTACCCAGGCTGTTTGTGTTCTGCTGCCCGCTGTTTTTGCCGGCCCTCGAAGCTTTCAGCGCTCTAGAGTAGTCCTCGAGAGGCGCCCGCTGTGGCTACCAGAGGAGCCTGCCCGCGTCCAAGGCCGAGGTCAGCGGCACGCAGAGACTGGCTGGCGGTAGTGCAGCCGGTGAGTAACACACCACCACCACCACCACCACCCCCTTCTCC
>JAAFKN010000599.1:0-11537 GCA_011800035.1 Thermochaetoides dissita | reverse complement strand
ACCCGCAATCCGTCTGACAGTAACAGACTACCTAACCACTGCCTTCCTTCAAGTCAGAAAACCAGGGAGAGGAGTTAAATTGCGCCCCATTTCTGAACACCTTGACGAGCGCGCGGGGGGAATTCCATGCACCCCGTTGCCATTCCTGTTCACCCCATTCACCCCATGGAGTCGGGGGCGAGGTGACTCCGAGCAAGAACGGCAAAAAGAACCGGGCCTAGAGCTGGCAACCGGCACGGCGCTCCCTCTGGTGAGCACCGGGGAAGGGGAAGCCACGAATCCAAGATGCCATTGCTGTTGCCGTTGGCATGGCGAGCAGAGCGAACAGACCGGGAACGACGAAAGGGCTGATTGGGCCGACCCAAGGGATCTGCGCTGGCCCCGATGAGCAGGGGTGGGCAAGAAGACTGCCGGTCGGCGGCGGCGGCGGTCCTGGTGACGGCGAGGTGACTCCTTGGCAAAGTTGGTGGCAACATTGTGGGCAACGAGCATCTGTTTATGAGAAATAAACCCTCGCCGAGGGCAGCCGTCCCGGCGCGGAGTTGCCGTCAGGGATGTCAATGTCGGGATTCAAGAGTCCGAAGCTGATTGGCTTCCAGCCGCACGGCACACTTCTCCAGTGTTGATCCAATTGAGTGACATTGGGGTAAACTGCGAAGGTCTCTGGCGTCAGACATCAGCAGCAAGCCATAGGGCCGGCGAAGCTTGCCGTCACCAGGCACTGCATTTGACCTTACAACCCAGTCGAGCTCGCCATCACCAGGCCCTGACAGTTGACAGTGGAAGAGGGCCGAGATCATAGCGAGCTACCGTAAGCAGCCAACAGGACGCAACGCAGCCAACCCATATCGGTCTCTGAGATATTCGGCGTCTTCAGGGGTTCGGTGTCATCGACCAAGTAATGTTCAAGGCGCCCTGATCTGATTCGTGGCGGGTGCAGTGTAAAACCCTCGCGTTATGGGCTTTTCGCAGAATAGGGTTTCGCAGGGTACGGACTCCCAATAGCCCCCTCCAAGGTTCTCCCCCGCAGACTGGACTGGAATCCAAAGCTCAGCTAGGCAGCGGAGTCACATACACTCCCTCACCGGGTCTTTCCCCGAGGAGTTTGAGTCGACTCCAAGCTCCAGATGATCCTGGAACAAGAGGGTTTTCGTAGCCTCATCCTGCAAGGGAAGAGGTAAGCTGTTTGTCGATTGTCTTGAGGGATCCTTTTTTTTTCCTAGGGCCCTAGCCGCCCTTTTGGCATTAGGGTGACCGCAAGTAAAGCGTCCCAATGTCAGCAAGAAAATGTCGACACATAGTCGACAACAGAGTTTAAGTCTCCCTCCCAAGACCTTGTGAGCCAGCATTGGTGATGGACGGTGATGGAGGTAACGCACTGCCATTCAGGCCTCCATCCTTATCACTCGACTCCATCCATCCGTCTTTCCCAGCTGGCAGATGCACTTCCCCAGTTCTGAGCATATGCCATCACATGCCAGAAGAGCCAACACCAACCATCGCATGCCCACATGGAGACCAGGGGTTTATAAGGTCTTTTTGTCTGTCTCTGCTGTCATCAATACCCGCTGCAGCCTGAAAAAAAGGCTGTGGCCAAGTGGCAAAGCCGAACAGTATATTTGATTCCTGGCACAATCAAACTGGTCCACATGCACTGGTTATGCATATTCTGGGAGACGTCCCTCTTCGGTTCATGCCAGGTGCAGCAAAACCCTTTCAGGTTCTAGGGCTATGCCAGCTGGCTGGGACCCCCAATGTATCTCACATGTCGCTACCGAGTGAGAGTGTTGGCCAGCCGGGCGATTCCCGAGGAACCAGGGTTTTTGTAGCCGATGAATCCTTCCCACGCCGGGGGTAGGTGAGCCTTTTGATGGTTGGCTTGAGGAATATGATTCTTTTTTGCCTCTAACTGTCCTTCGGGACTCCCCATCGGAGGTGACTTCGGGTCGAGCATGCCATCGCCGGCGGTCATCGTAGTCGGAAGAGACAGGCTGAGCCTATGTTGTCGGCAGGGGGGTCACCGTTAGCGGCGGCAGCGGGACAGAAGCACCGAGTTCGGATAGATAGGGAATCACGTTTACTGTATTAGGATGATAAGTACACATGCAGACAGCATATTGAGCCACTACAAAGGCAGTGGCTATCAGTTAGGGAGTAAAAGCAAAATGACTTGACCTTACATGAGCAGCCATTCATCGTGAGCAGAGCCGTTAGCTGAGCTCAAATATAAGGCGATTACTGTGTGTGAATGTTTGGCTGAACTCATTGTGCTCAAGCCACTTTGTTAACTCAAGCAATAGCCTGATTTATTGTGTATTGGCAGTGTCCGCCAACAGTGGAATGGGGCTAGCTCACGATTGGGCTTCCTGCACTTCATGAAGGCGGCGAACTCTCTTGTTCAGCCACATACCTTCCTCATTGTCTGTTTCGAGGCATCTTTTGGTGCCAGCCATCTCTGCACCACCACGAGAATCCCTACGAGCGCAGATTTTGGAACGTGAATCGTCATCACCCTCAGCTCTTTTCCGCTTTGCTTGGCTTTATGTCCTTGCCGTGAAAAGGTATGTTTTGGGGCAAGACCAGATGAGGCGCTTGCACTTGGGTTCGGGAGGGTGGCATCGTTGACTTGGTCATTGTCTGGATAGCCAGAGGGTTCATCACGTTCACAACGCTAACATAATGGTTAACTTTGAACATGCCATGAGTCTTTCAACGAATCAACTCACCAGAACATCTGTGTGCTTATCGCCTGGACAGTTAAAGCGCTTCGGGGACTCAGTTCCCTGGACATAAGTGTTAGCTTGGATACATCATACTTGTTCAATGAGGTAACTCACGAAAACAAGATCACCATCCTGATCCTCATGTGATTTCTCATCTGAACTTCTCAGAGCAGATGAATCTTGGATGATGCCCATGTTATTTTCACCAATGGGGGTGAGCTTTGGTGTCATTATTGTTATTCTCAACGCCCATGTCCACATCAAATGACCTCTGAGCGACGCCAGCAAAAAACTAGGCCCCACAATCGACCCTGTCTTCAGCGGGTTGATTCTTCTCCAAGGTGAGGTTCTCAGCCGCTTTGTTCGTGCCGGTACCCGGCGTCTAGCCTGGAGCACCGTCCTCGCCCGAGACGACCTTTTTCCATCTTTCTGAGGCGATCCCAGCCCAGAGCTTCTGGAAACGTTTTCCCAGCTTCTCTTCATCTGCCGAGGAGCTGTCGGTATCCATCAGCTCCGGCGTGCTTTCGCCAGCAGAGTCCTCATCCAGGACCTCTTCTTCAAGGTATGTGGACGACTTGGTGGCGGATGAAATTCCTGCTGAGTGAACTTTGAAAATTTCAGTGTTGCCGGAAGATTCAAGCAATAGATAGGGAAATGCGGCTGGCCAAACTTCAGTGGCTGCATGATTGCGTTAAAATGGGCGAAGATGCGAGTCCGAGCGGTGCAAGCGATGATGGTCATGATCGCGTCGTAAACCCGGACGAGCTTCGCACAGGAGCACGAAGCACCAGAATGGCGCAATTAAGATGAAAGGCGTAAGGTCTTCCAAGAGCGAGGGGATGCCATCTTGATGGATTGGCTTGTTTATGACGAAATTTGGGGGAGAAATCTCGCCTCCTAACCCTCGCTGGCGACCTTTGCTCCCATTCCCCAGGGGTGGACCCACTCCTGGCAACCACCCGTTGCCCTGGCAACGTCGACGGCCAGCTGCTGACGACTGCCGCAAAACGGTGCCCTACCATTGGCCAAGAGGTCTTCTTTTTTGTGTTGGTGGGCTTAGGGACCGATTCGTAGTGCCCATCTTGGACTTGCTGAGAGCGATGTATCGAGTATTGATATGATAAAAGCACTGCCATTGGTTGATGAGGGCAGCCTCGGGTGTGCATTGCCCGAATGGGTGACGGTGAGGGTGCAAACGGTGGTGGGTAGCCCATGGGATGGCGGAGTGCTGGTTCAAACATCGTTGAGATAGTGGTTGACCGTGTTTGGTTGCGATATCACGCGCATCACAGCGCGCACCGCCCGATTGTAAACAGTTGTCGTATATATACCGTCATCGTCCTTCATCCTGGTGTACTCTTCATGACGATGTCGAAGCATGGTGTGTCATATATATAACACCATCTTTTTCTCCTCGCACACACCCATGGAGCGTCCGGGTCGATGACAATCATGCTGGTGAAAATGATGACCCCCACGGGGCCCTTCATCCCATCTCCCTCTCAAGGAATCCCTCTCTCATCCACTTGAGGCGCATGTTCTCCTCTCCCTGATATAACCGCCATCGACAAACATGGCAGCAAGGTGCCTGAAGACAACAACAAATGAAAACAAATCACAACAACAAACACGGATCAAAGAAAACGCTAGCGACAATCCGACACCCCTCACTTGAGTCTCGGAGGCATCAGATCAATCTACAAACGAACAACCAGACACTCATAGGCGACTCACTTGAGATGGTATCGCCTGGAAGCGAGGAAACTGGCGCTAACTCAACTCACTTGAGAGTGAAGACAAGAGGCAGAACAAACGGACAACAGAAAAACAATGCGCAATGAAAGCAATGCACAAAACACCATCAACAAACGCCCAAGAAAAATCTCAACTCACCTCCTACTCCGTTCCATCTTGGATCAATCTGTTTGCTGGCCTGCCGTCGGAACAGGTAAACCTCAGGCTCTTTCTTAGGTACCGAGGTAACCGAAACTTTTCTATCTTTTTTCGACTTCGCGATTTGGTGATCACTGATCCAGCTCCTCTTGCTGCTTCCTCAATCGAAATCGTGTCGGTATCAAAAGGCGGGTTTGGCAGAAAGGATGCTGTTGGCACGGACGCGAGGCTAAGAAGCCGTTGAAGTTGCAAAGAAAGACAAGTCAAAAAGGCACGGAGCACAAGCGCCAAAAATGCCGGCTCCACAGACGCGGCTCGCGACAGTGCCTCTCCCTTGCAGGAAAAGGCTTTTCTTGGCTTTTTAGCCACTTGCCAAGATGTTGTTATTCTTATCGATATCATCGTCTATCGATACGCATAATGGGTTATCGGGGCGATAAGTAGCGATAACGTAGGATGACGTCACGTGAGAGATGTGTGTCTTTCAGGGCCTTGCCAACGGAAGGGTTAGACCACAAAGGTTTGGGTTGGCGGGTGATGGTGTGTAGAAAGTAAATGTTGTATGAAATGATCTTTATATGCCAGTTTAGCTACTAGGAGTGCATTATCGTACATCCCCTGCGAGAGATCTAGCGACTCTCCTGCCCCTTGGTTGACTCACTCCAAACTCCCAAACCTCTTCAATTCCTCATCGCCCTATCACTCGTATCAAACTCCAGAAGTACCCCTTTCTCAAACCCTCCATATTCCCCAATAAGCAAACTAGCAAACTATCAAACTATTTACCTCTCTCATGTCCCATTATATCCTTGAGCCTTCTCCTCCTCAGTAGTCTCCCCCACCTCCTCAGGCGGCGTCATCCTCTCTAGAATAAACTGCTGCACGTCCTGGAAGTGTGTCACCATCATCGCCGAGAGGCCCTTAGCCTCGCTACGAATGACGTTGCCGAAGCGGCGCTTGAGGGCCTTGCGCGCCAGGTCGGCGTCGGCCCAGCAGGCATGGTCGCTCGCGACATAGACCTGCGAGTTGTTCTTGTACCACTGGGACAGCTCCGTGTCCACGTCCGACTTGACGGGGCGGAGGGCGCCGTTCACGAAGTTGACTACGCCGGAGACGCGGCGTTTAACATCCGCTGCATACGATGTTAGTAACGCTTGTGATGGTAGGGGGCAGGCAGGAGAAGAGAGGGACACATACACCTATAAATCAAGAGCATCTTAATACCAAGATAGGCGTTGCCCACGCCCATGAGGAAGATGTCTTCGACGCAGTCGTACAGCTGGAGGTAGTTATCCCAGATGTAGCACACGAGGTCCTGGATCTGGGCTTGTAGTGTGCGCTCGTCGACACGCGGGGTGTAGGCGTCAGTGTCCTCGGGATGCGTGATGTAGTGCGGTACGTTGATGTCCATGACGGCAAAATCCTTGCTGATGGCCCAGTCGATGTAGCGGAGGACGCCGTCGGTCTGTATCCCATTAGTAAACACCCAACTCTTCGCTATGGAAGCTATGGACTTGCCACCCAAGCATTGTGCGGCTCAACATGGTTATCAAGCGGATCAGGCTGCGCATGGAGCTCCGGGCTAGAGGCCAATGTCAGTATCCTTCTTACCCATAACCCATTTCCCAAGGTGAACCTACGGATCATGCACAATAACCAACAGCCTCCTCGCCTCCGAGATACCCCTCGTCACCAGCACCTGGTTCTCAAACGACTTATACAGCACATCCCGCTGGATATACAACGGCAACATCCCATGCTTCTCACTCAGCACCTGCCGCTGCGCTCGCCTCACGACATCATGCAGCCTCGACGAGTCCTGCAGCTGCAGCTCCTGAACATCCACCACGCCGGGCCGCATGCACTCCCAATACGGCGCATGATACGCCTGCACCTTGGCCAGCACCTTAGCCGCCTCGCGACTGATCTTGGGGATCTCCATCTTCGGCGGGGGTTCGCCCATGAGCGTCTGGGCGACGGCCAGGGCTGATTTCGAGATTGCCTCAAGATCGTACCCGCCCTCTAGGCACACCGCAACCTTTCCTCCCGCAAGGGACATCAGCATGTGCGTCATGTGGGCGTAGCATGCAGGAGTCACAAAGCAGGCACCGAGCTCGTCGCCCGCGGCGGCATCAAACCCGGCCGAGATGATCACCAAGTCGGGGTTGAACTCGTGCGCGATGGGCATGACGATCTTCTGGAAGGCCGCCATGTACTCGCCGTCGCCCATGCCCTGGTCATGCCAGCCGATGTTGACGTTCTTGCCCAGGCCGGGCCCCGCACCGCAATGCTCGATCCCTCCGTCTGGCGTCATCGGGTTGTCGGGCTTACCGGGGTAGAACTCGCCGTTGCGGTAGACGTGGAGCGAGATGTAGAGGATGTTGGGGTCGTCGTAGAAGAGGTTTTGGATGCCGTTGCCGTGGTGGACGTCCCAGTCCAGGATGAGAATCTTGCGGCAGAGGTCCGGGTAGTCGGCCTGGCAGATTTTGGCGGCGATGGGGACGTTGTTGAAGAGGCAGAAGCCCATGGGCTGGTCGTACTCGGCGTGGTGGCCTGGGGGCCGGATAATGGCGAAGGCGTTCTTCACTGCGCCAGTGACCACACTCTTGCAGGTCTCGATCGCGCCGCCGGCGGAGATAAGGGATGCTTCGTAGGTCATGCTCCCGACGTAAAGCGAATCGCGACCTTGGTCCATGATGGCAGAGAGATGGCGCAGCTCTTGGGTAGACTTGCGCGACAGCTCCTCGACCCAGAGGTAGTGTCTCGGGTGGTGAACCATGCAGATCTCCTCCTTGGTAGCCGGTCGAGCAGGAATCCTCCACATGTACTTTGTCGGCTCAGTTTTGATAATACGCGCCAACTCGGCATCCGACCCAGTAAAGACAAGCCCGGCCTTCTTGAAGGTCTGCATGATGTGCTCGATGCGCGACGGATCCTCTGGATGGTGCGGATTAGGCCCAAAGTCGGCGTTGGCGTGCAGCTTCATGCGATCATCATAGCAGCACCCTGTGGGGAGAAGCCCGCGACGTCGGAAATGCTCTGGGTACTCGAGCTGGCCGGAATTTCCACCCTCCTCCTCCTCGCCCTTGGACGTGCCCCCCGTGCTCTGGACGTTGGTCGTCTCCAGCGAGCTGTCGCCTGTGGTCGTGTCCCTGAAGCCATTGGAGGCCGAGGGCCCATCGGTCATGCGATGGTCCTCACCGTCCATGATGACGTCGTTGTCGTGGTCATCCATCCTGGGCTGTTCGCCGCAGGACGGGTGCCGGAAGGGGTAGCGGAGAGTCTCAACTCTGAGCAGTCAGCAAACCGGTCGCCGGGATGTGAAAAGCGTGAGTATATGGCAGAAGTGAAGTGAAGTAGCAGAGAAGAATAGTTGAGGGAAAAAAAAAAAAAAAAAGGGAATCTCACTGAGAGGAGGCTGGAAACAAGATATTTGGTCACTTTGACCGAAGCAGGCAAGACTACTTACCGACTTTCTCTTATTGAAGCCAATAAACAAGTCTGCCGCCTCAGAATGATAGCGTGACGATCAGGACGGGACGGGATGACACGTGAGGGAGATGAGGATTAAGAATCAAGTGTAAGAGCCGAAGCAAGAAGAAGTGCAAGGGAGGAGGAGGAGGAGGAGTGCCCAAGACCAGAAGCAGGCAGGCGCTGTTGGGGTTAGCAACCCGAATAAGACGAAACACGTTGGACGGAAACAAAAATACAGTCGGTTAGAAGGATAGGGGCTCAGCGGCAATGCGCTGGGTGAAGAGAGAAGACAGGGTCGACTAGACGTGTAACTTCATCCTAGACTCTCACTGGCTTCAACCGGCAGCTGAAGTGAGAAGCGACCGGCCCAAACGAAGGGGCTCCTTCCAGCAGAAAAGGCCCATAAACAAAAAAAAGATCACAAAAGATCATCTCTCACATACCCAGGGTGCAAGTTTACGCCGGCGTGATCAAGCTCTGGAGTGACAGTGTTGCGCGCGCAACGATGGATCGATTCGCTTCACTTCAGACAGACTCCTTGTGAGCTTCTCAGTTGAGTTGGCCTTGGCTTGGAATGTTGTTCTGCAGTGTGAGTGGCTGGGCGACCAGCACCCACTGGCCCGAGTGCCAAGTTGCCCCCTGCTACAGAATATTCGGCTGACCGAGCGCTCTTGAGTAGTTCAGAATTTACATGGTGCAAGTATGGGAAAATAATTTTGCAGGAAGGCAGTGCCAAAAGGCAAATTGTAATCAAAATGTTACAAGCAGTGATGAAGTTTCAAGTACTGATGCTCCTGGGCAACCACGTCGCTAAGCTTTATGCAGGTGTGGCACTTGGGATATTCTGTACAAAGCCCCAAAGGTCTTGTAGCAGTCGCGGGGCACTTCCTTACAACTGGCAGCAAGTTTGGTCTCAGTCTCATAGCACTTGCACCAGCCCAAACACGAAGATTAAGTTTAACTTTGGACCACCATCTACTCGAGTCAGGGAATATTTAGATGTCCAAATTTGCAATAGAGGAGGTCTACTTGCAGCCTGCAGGTGGTGTCAGGATTCCTCCCTGAAATCATCCCCACCAGGCCTCTGGAGCGTAGAGACCACTGGTCATGATCATGCCTGTGCCAACTTAAGACGCGTTTGAGATCCAGCATTGAATAAAAAGGCTCGGCCAGATTTTCAATATTTTTTGCTCCTGTCTGTTTCCGATTCTATAATTCACCATAGGAAAGCACATGGGAAATTTCTAGCCATAATGGCAGCCAAGCACCGGCGTCAACAAGCAGACGACTGAGACCGGCCTTCTATCTCTCCTTTCTCTTGTTACATCTCGAGTTCTCTTTCTCCTCCATACACATTTCACAACTATCATAGAATGAGACTGCATCAAGCAAGCCCCCTGCTCGTCATGAAAGAAGATTATCTCCCCAGCATGCTTTGTATATTGGCGGGTAACTTCGTCATCACTCTACACACATCGGTCCATTATTCTACGTCTCCTCTGCCTTCACTATTGTCCATCACAGATACCAGAGCCATCAGGACCAGATCCGTATTGCCTATGTTCGGGCCCAGCTAAACATATGGGTAAAGATAGCTTGAGAGAAACCAAACTTGATGGGTTCTCATATCCAGAATTCGCCAGCCTCACCATTTTGAAAGAACTTCCCAGTCACCGTGTGGGAGAGGCAAGCCATTGTTAGGCAAAAATTCACCATCCCTCTGCCGGCCGTTGCACCCCGTTGGCCTCCTCACGCTGTGTAAGCTCCTAGAGGCTAGGATCTTTAAAGCCATGTTATACTCCGACGATTCCTACATGACCTAATGCTTCTGGGAGCGCGTGAGCATCTGCTCGCATGGCCGCGACACTCAGGTTGCCTCAGCGATTGCTGGGCTGTTCTTCATTGAGACCCACAGGGCTTACACACTGCTGGCCGTGCTGGCTGTTGCGGCCGGGCATTGGACCTCTCTCACTCCTGCAAAGTGCCCTCTTCATTCGATCTCTATGATATTGAATATCAAGAGGCAAAATTGGTCCCAGATGGCTTTGTAGTCGATGGATGAAGAAGAAAAGGGGGTTGATGGCAGATTTGTGCTCTGATGATGACGGATATTGTTAGAGTTTTGTTAGGGTGGAAGTAGAGTTTGTTTCCAACCCGATGTGACCATCCACAGCAGCATTGAGCGTGTCGAGCGCAGCAAGAGGGAAGACACAACACTCTCTGGAACCTCTGCTGCATACTGCCCGGTGCTAGTGCCTAGCGTCACTGTTCCTATCATCACCGCACGCACTTCACGGGAACACAAGCGACACATTCAACCTCCATTATAATCCCCAAAAACATTCCATTCACCCCACTACTAAACCTACACTAATTCACAAACATCTCCTCCATCCTCCCAACCAGCTCCTGCACCAATAGCTCCATTTCCGCAGCTGTCTGCGGCATGTGCGGCAAAGGCTGCGACTGCGGCTGCGGCTGTGACAGGCTCTGGGAGCCTGGGCTGCCTTGTGAGGAGGAAGAGGAAGACGCTGAGTCCCGATCCAGGTCCAGGATTCCCCCTTGGTGATCAGGGAACCCAACAGCCGGCAAGGCCCAGTTCTGCTCGCCAGGGAAGAAGATGCCAAGACCCTGGCGCTCAGTTAAAAGGTCGGAGATTGCCTGGGTTAGGGACTCGGTGCAGAAGTGGTTATCGGAGCTGTGATAGATAATGCGATATTAGCGATATGGTATGGGCAGTAGGAAGAAGGGGGTTGTGCAGCACATACCACTGCCGATGCAACTCAATAAACTGCATCACACTACTCTTCGTCGCATACCGGTGTCTGAACACCAGCAAATGCAAAACCTCTTCAGGACGAAGCCTCATAATCGTCCCCAGCATCTGCTCACTCTCAAAATCGTCTCCCCACCCAATTCTTGCGGCTTCAGCGCCGGTAAACTCATCTCCCTATCATCCAGAGTTCAGCGCAAGCCCCTTTAACCGAATCCATATCTGATGGAAAACTCACCGTAACCCTTTTAACAACCCCCTCACTAGGACAAACCTCCCTCCCCACCGCAGCACGTACTGTTCGCCACAAATCACACAGCTCTCTCACCGTCGACGTGGTAAACCTCCCCAAAAAGTCCACCCTCATATTCTGCCACTCCTCCTCCAGCATGTACCACCCACCTGCTTCTAGAATCTCGGTGCTAAGGCTGCACACCCCTAGTATTGTTTGTGTGTGGAAGTGGCTTGCATACAGCCACCAGATGTAGAGCGCGCGACGCAGGCGGCGGAGTTCGTGCGGCCGCAGTGCACGCCCGTGCTCGGGACAGTCAGCAAAGCGTAGGTATTGGAAAGTGGATTGCCAGCGGGAGATGGCGCGGCAAAAGTTGGGGGCCGGTGGTGGAGGAGGAGTGGCAGAATATGAGGGTGGACTTTTTGGGGAGGTTTACCACGTC
>JAAFKN010000598.1:0-11544 GCA_011800035.1 Thermochaetoides dissita | reverse complement strand
CGATGAGCCGCTGGTCGATTCTCAACAAGCAGCTTCCAGGTCCGTTTGCCCGATCGTGGTCTTTCGCTGCCGGATATCATGTTGGTGAAGGAATCTTTGCTGATCGCGTTTTCTTTTTCGCCGAACAGCTGTTGAAACAATCAGGGCCATCCACGTCTATGACTTTGACAATACTCGTAAGATCGCGCGGTCCCTCGACGACGACTCGGTCTCCTGTTGACGTCGTTTGCTTGCAGTGTTCAAGACCCCGCTGCCGAATCCAAAGATTTGGAATAGCCCTACGATCGGCGCGCTGTCAAACCCCGACGCCTTTGTGAATGGCGGCTGGTGGCACGATTCTCGTATTCTTGCTGCCACAGGCGAAGGGCTGGCCAAAGAAGAGCCCCGCGCCTGGGACGGCTGGTGGAACGAAAACATTGTCGAGCTCATACGCCTAAGCATGAAACAGACAGATGCGCTCTGCGTGCTCTTGACAGGTCGCTCCGAGTCCGGCTTCAGTGACTTGATCAAGCGCATGGTGACGAGCAAAGGACTCGAGTTTGACCTGATCTCGCTGAAACCGGCTGTCGGACCCAATAACGAGCGCTTTGCCAACACCATGGCCTTCAAGCAGGCGTTTCTTCAGGCCCTGATGGAAACATACAGGTATTCTGAAGAGATCCGCATCTACGAAGATCGGGCAAAGCATGTCAGGGGCTTTCGTGACTTTCTTGACGAGTATAACCTCAAGAAAATCCAGGGCAAAGACAGCCCAAACAGCCGCGGTCCTATCAAACCTGAAGTGATCCAGGTGGCCGACGTCGCCACGTATCTCGACCCTGTTGTTGAGGTGGCTGAGGTGCAACAGATAATCAAGGACCACAATGCGGCCGTGGACAAGGGCGAACGTAACGGGCGAGGAGAGCGCCTTGCCATCAGGAAAACGGTGTTTTATACATCTTACATGATCAACAGCGAAGATAGCAAGAGGTTGCTCACCTTAGCACAGATTCCTAATCACATCCCCGAGACAGAGCTCAAGTTCCACGCAAACAGCATCATGATATGCCCTCGCCCCTGCCCGCCCAATATCCTCGAAAAAATTGGCGGTTTGGGGGCGAAGCAGATTTGGGAAGTGACGGGCACAGCTTGCTTCGAGAACACCGTGTGGGCTGCGTGCGTGAAGCCCGTTCCGGCCACCTCGCAGATCCATACAAGCGACAATGTTCCCCTGGTCGTGCTCGCCCTGCGCAAGGGTGCCCGCCACATCGACGCAGGTAAGATCCAACACTGGCAGCCCGTGTCACCCGACAAGGCCATTCGCTTTGAGGCCACCATCGGCGAGAAGGTCCTGTTGCGTATCGAGGCCGAGGATGCTGCGACTGCCGAGACTGCTAGCAACAGCGGCGGCAGCGCGCCCCTCTACACTCGCCCCTCTAACAAGCGCAAGTATACTGGCGCTTCTGACGACTTCCGGTCTCGCCACAACTCCGGCCCTGGCCCTGCTACGCAGCATCATCAGCATCATCAACACAAACTGCTTCCTCCACCTACCTCTGCTCCAGCCTTACCAGGCCCCATTAACGCCCCGACCGGCCCTCGCGCTCAGGTTGCAAATTCCCCCAATTCTTCAGGCGGCGGTAGGTCAGGTGGCTTCCGTGGTGGTGGGAATTTCCGCAACCAGCGCAACGAGGGCGGCGGCGGTGGTGGTAAGAGAGGTCGTGGTCACGGTGGTGGTGGTCGCGGTGGCGGTTACCATGGCCATCATCACCACCATCATCATCACTACAGGTCGCTGGATGACATCGGGACGAAGGAGAACAACCAAGGCGGGTTTGCCCATTTGTATGAGGACTTGCAGCAGACGCCGCCGTCAGGGCCGTCAGGGCATGGCCAGAATATCCCTAAGGGACCGGCAGGCTGGCGTTCGGATCATCATCAGGGAGGGAACAACGGAGGTGGGGAAGGTGATATGAACAACTATTACTGAGGGGATGGGAAAGGGCATGGTGCCGGCTGAGAAATGGGTGTTGGTTCGCTGTATAGCGGCACACCTGAATAATATTTGCTTGGGAATGGTTGGGTGAGTGTGTGCTTGCTGTGTCACCGTGGACACACACTCACGCCTTGGGTTTGATTATTAGGCTATTGTGTGGGGTTCTATTTGTGCATCTTCTGAGATTACGTTGTGCTACATACCTGGCATCTTCTCTTGCTGTCGGCGGGTCTTCGGTCCATGGTTGTTGGAACTTGGCCGGCCTAGACTGGCTGTGTTCCGTAGGAGTTCTCCAGACGGATAGGGTGGCTTCACTTGGGCATAATGGGATACCCTAAAGAGAGGGGTCATTAAAAGCACTTATTTCGGCATGGATGGGTATTTCCTCTGGCTTTCTTTTGTACTGGTTGTGGAAATATTGGTAGCAGGGGCCAGCATCTCTGGGATGTGGTGTAAATCTGATACCTGGGCTACTGTTTGGCGTTTGGCAGACAGAGCAGGGAAACTGGGATGCATCACAAAGTCATTCTGCGGGATAATAATGGTTCATGCTGTTCATGTTCTTAAGAGCTGCAATTTTATATGAATTGTGCTGGCTAATCTAGTCTCGTGGTCATGTTCATCTTGTGTCTCCTTGTCTAAGGCTCGATCTCAGGCTCTTTGAGAGGTGAGGTCGGAGGAGGCCATTGTGACGGCCTGATCAGGGGCAACAGTGTTAATCTCAAAACAGGACACGCCATCCCCTTGGAGACAACAAGGAATTACTTCACCCAGGAAGAAACCCCTCTCTGAGCAGAACACAAGCGGCCGACACCAAAAAAGTGAGACGCAAAAATCACCGACAGCTACAAGATTCGAACTTGTGAGGGCGAACCCAACAGATGTCAGAATTGCTCGGAATTCAAGTCTGTCGCCTTAACCACTCGGCCAAGCTGTCTGTGGAGTCTATTTGGCCAAGCCAAAGGGCAACGTCCAATGAACAACAGGACCCCACTTGCTTCTTGCCGTGAAAGGGCTGAGCGAACACGGATCCGGTCATTCATGGAATTGGAGACCATCCTGATGTGCAGCCTTCGGTGTCGAAAAAAACTGCTGACTGATGGAAGGATGGCGAGGGATGATATTTGAGACGGTCTCAGAGGCGGTGTTGTGGCTGTGGGTTGAATGAGATGGAGTGAGAGGAGCGACCTGCAGGAATATTTTTTTGAGGAAGACGCCGCTTCAATGTCCGGACGTTCACGGACGCCTCTGTCGACTCTAACGGGGTTGCTGATAAGTACCGCAGAATCGCTGTTATGTTGAGAATTCACCATGAGACGAGCACATGGTCCTTCTCCAGCTCTCATCCTGATGCCCCCTCCCTACAACACGTCCCCGACTGAAACATCTCACTCATCCTCCCCTTGTTTCGACGGAGCCGACGACGCCGCCGCCGCTGTGGCGGTCACGATCCGTCGCTGTTCCTCAGGCGAGAACATGCGCGTGCCCTGCTGCAGCGCGCTGATCAGGATTGGCAGCGCATCGTTCTTGAAGTCGTCGGCATTGCGGACACGGTCGAGGTCCTCGGCGAATTCCTTGGTCGCCCGCTGCAGGTAGTAGGACGTGAACTCGGCCGCGACCTGCTCGTCCGTTTTTGTGGCAGATTTCTGAGATGCTGGCGCCATGTTTTCCTAGGATGCTTGAGACCCTGTAGCCACAACACGATTTCCCTTGCGCGGGTTGTGTTCTGTTTTGATTTCCTTCTCGGGGATCAGTTCCTGGGAAAGAAAAAAAAGGTGGCGGCTTGCGGGTACTGGGGCTGTTGGCACAGTTCGTTTAGCAATTGGTAAAACGGACAACCATCGGGGAATTTTGCACAGCTAAGAGGGAGCTAAAACCAAAGAATAACCATAAACAGCAGGCATTCAGGGGAAATAATGCAAGTCACTATATAGGAATTGAAACAGAACATATATAGTTCTTGAAACTAGAAGTATGCTGTGATGCGCTGGATATATAGGAATCGCTTGATGAATGGAGCTGAATGATTCTTAAACTTACAGTGTGGGCCTACTGCACAATAATTTGTCCAATCACCATTCTCTAAGGGACAAATAGTGGAGCAAATCCGGCAGAGCGGGACATTCGTGGATCCAGGTCGTTTAAAAAGTTCAATGCCCGATGAGACAGGAGCCATCAAAACCCCTGGCCGGACATCTTGGCTTTTTATCCTTTCTCTTTGAGAAGGCGACATAGTTGCGGCATTTTTGCCACATATTCCTCATATTCACATCCTTCGACACGTTCTGGATAGACAGAGAGGGGTGTTTCTTCGTCCAATCGCCCTTAACAAAGTTTCATTTTTTGCCCCAACCCATTCTTGAAGATGCCTTCAATGAAATCCAAGCAGCGCAAGATCTGCTTGTCCGGTACCTGATTGCTTACTGCTTGGCTTCGGACACGTGCTCTAGGTAGTCGATTGTGCCTCATTTAGTGGAAGCAGAGTCTCACGGATTGCATGTCTCCTCGGCACCGCTCACCCCGAGGCCGAATCAGATGTTGTAGAGAGCGCTGCAACATGGAGCTCGATGCTTCCATGTTTACCAACAGCACTGATCCGGAAAATCCATCAGAGATCAGATCGACTATTTTGATGCGAAGGGCCCAGGAACGGATCATTGCCATGTAATAGACAAGCTCTCGCTTCTTTACTCTTTGTCTTGCAGCGATGTCGCACAAACTTCCGCCAGGTCCAGTGCTACACAAGACTAAGCATCCCGGTTCCCTTAGGCTGCTGCATTTTCCCTGCAGCACCTAAGTTCTCCCAAGGACCAAGACTGCATGGGCTTCCGGTCCATGTCACACCAAGGATTGAACCCCCTGCCCGCGGCAGCGCTTCTCCATTATATTTGGTTTTGGTTCCCCTGCCTTATATTTATCTCATCGGTGAGGTGTCACAATTGAGGCTCATATGAAGTTGTTACTTTTCCCTCCGTTGGCACATATCATATACATTCAGTTGAGGCAGCAGCATTCTCCTTCGGGGCTTGTGTCCCTGTCAGCTGAGCTGACCGCTGAGGCTCCCTGTGTTCTGAGTCTTCTCCACCGATGCTGCTGGGAACTTATGATTCATGGCTAAACCTTAATTTACGGCACCCTTTCGGCTGTTGATCCCTTACACATCTCGGACTGACTTCGCATTCAACAAATCTTTCCCATCGATACTAGTCTAAATGGATGGACGACATACCTCGCCTGACTTGGACCATCGAAAAGACCGTGAACGATGGGGTCCCGAACTTTACATGCACTTTGAGTTCAGATTGTCCTGGAACAGAAGGAGTCAGTCAGCGAGGGGTCCACGCGACAGGAGATCAGCCTTTACACACCAGAGCTCTGATCCCTACAACCACAACAACTTAGCTGCCATCCGTCAATTTGACCAACAACAAACACGATACCGCGAGTTTCGTCGATGGCTTGACGCTCACCCTCATATTCGTGAGTACTACCAAGGAGGTCACTTTTGGAACATACCTGAACAGCTCCCCGTCCAAGATTCCGAAGTCGGACGCTATCCGCGAACCGAAGCCTGGCCAACTTCCCATGCACGAGGACAATCTGCTCCTCCACCAACAGACCTCAATTCCAGGGATATAAGTCAAAACCTGCCTGCAGGCCCCGTGACCTTCCACCAAACGAATGAACTTCCTCCGATCCCTCCTGCTGGAGAGCCGTCCGAGTTTCGCTTGGGTGAAGGGCGAGAACCATGGCCATCATGGTCTTTTCCAGCAGACTACGACCCCGATATTCATCAACGGGAGGAACGCCAATCCTCAGCACCACCTCCACCAGTAGCACCCGGTCGAAACTCCGTCATGTTTGCGACGAATCCAGCCATGGTCTCGGTGTTCTCACCTGACACTCCAGCGGCACCTGCGGCAACACACTCTGACCCTGTTGATGACATACAAAGAAACAAAGCTCGCGAGCTTGAAGCCTTCTCTGTCGCCATGGTGACAGTAGATTCCGGGTTTGAGAACCAAACCTGGCCTGAGGACACTCAGGAAGCAGCTGACGCTCCGACGAGAGCCCGTCGAGTCTCCGATCCAAGCTCGAGTTATCATATTCACGATCAGCAGGACCATCAAGAACAAGGCTGGCCCCCGACAGAGTCAGAAGCAAATACAGCGACACGACACGGTTCCCTTCGTGCTTCTTCGCTCCTGTCTCCAGCTTCAGAAGGTCCCGGGATGCACGAGATGCTGCCGGCTGGGGCTGTGTCTCCTCTGAGTGATGTAGCGCGGACCCCGCTCGTTGGGCAAGCAAGCATGGTGCAGAGAAACTTGTCGACTCGGTCTGATGAGCTTTGGATCTGGACAGGGCGTAGGGGGGTAATCGAGTGAATTGGAGGGCGTTCGTCTGGTGTGGAGATAGCGTTACGGGGCCCGGTGTTTGGTAGAAGAGTCGTTCAACTTTCATGATGGGAGCGGCGATGGCTATGTTCTCATAGAGGGATGTATCTGGCAGTTTGGGAACAGGATGCTACTGCTGTATGCAGGCATCTCTTTTCTTGTTACTTTGGCATGAGTTGGGCGAGTACATGGATGATCTACCCAACGGCATTCGGAGGGGGCAGTCACCCAGATGATCAAGTTGGCATTTCAGCTACTATGTTCATCGCATTAATGATACCACTATCACTTTCTTCCTTTGGTATTACCTTGATGACGTTCTTGCTTATGAAGCAGTGTTGAGGAACATGGATTTACTCGTAATGTGCCGTTGGAATTGCTGCTGGCCCTAATGATCTCAAACAGAAGACCATCAACACTTCTGGAGCAAGACTTTCTTCAATCAGGTGCCTATCTTAAGTCCTCTTCTGTTTAGCTTTTGAACCCGGAACACTCCTAGACTTGGTGTTCGTAAGTAAGTGACTTTTTCACAGCCAGTGTCTGCCGCCATCGTTCGAAATCCTGGTGGCAGAGCTTAGCTGTGATGCCAGGGAAGTTGGGTCAATGCAACTCAATAGTCCACGGCGTTAACAGGTTCAGGAGCTGCATGCAGGTGATCTGACAAGTCTCGGTGCAGATTGCTGGAACTTTTCCCAGGCCTTCAAATTGCGAGGATCGATAATGGCTCCAGAGGATGCACCAAACGGAGGTGCGTCGATCCCACCTAGCTATACTTTCATTAAATATAGGCGATGGTGTCTCAAACTGTAGGGCAGGAACAGACGGAAAGTTCATGGATGGATTCATTCATTTATTTGAAGAAGCGAGGCAATACTTATCTATAACACCTATATCTCTTGACAGCTTAGACAGAAAACTGCCCACGCCGACATGCCTCCAGTCGAGCATATTACCCAATAAAGGGGTACCAACAAGGTAGATAATGGATCAGTAAAAGTTCTTCCAATTTACTGGCACAATCAGCCCGTATCCAGCTGCTTCCTAACCTAGAAATGGCATTCAGCGAGGAGCTCTCCGCCAGTTCGCCTCTGGTGCCCAACCTGTCAACCGATCAGACACCATCATCGGCACTCGCACGGTTTCTCCTTCCATTGAACGAACCTTGCCACCAAAACAGCACGATAGCCCTTCTGGGATGCATTGAAGTGGCGCCGGATAGACTGCGGCTAGGGTAATAGGGTGCCAGGATCGCCAATCATTCTTGAGGAAATCCTGCTGCCTAGTACTCCATGGAGGAGGTTCTGTGGCTGAAAAGTCCCGTTTCAACATTTCTCTTCCAGAAACAACGGACACGTTCCCGCGATGGCACGGACATCTGGCGAAGTCAACATCGACAGAAAGCCCAAGCAGTCCACAGCAGTCCAGTTCGGCGGTCTATTCAGTGGCAAGATCACAGAGCCCCACAGAGGAAAGTTCTTGGGAACTTTCGCGTTTCGTTCCGTGTCAAGTCGCATGGAACTTCTCTGAGAGCCGGATCCTACGGTGAACTGTGAAGACTGGAATAGTGAGGTAGTGAGGTAGGTGACATGGCAAAGAGCCAGCTGCCCAAAAAAAAACCACATCATCAGCCACCATCTTCAAGACAAAACCGATTGATACAAGATAGAGAAGTTGTCAGGAGCACTTGTCAAAAAGTGCAAACGGCAAAAACGTACAACACCCGGGATTCGCTGGTCGTCACCGACCCAACTACTAACCGGGCCCTCAGTGGCTTAACTAGGGCAGAGCGGACGGGATGCCGTGCTTTCCACTGGGTATGGTCGTACGTGCTAGAGCTAGTCGAAAACATTCCTTATGAGACGGTCTCTTTGCTCCGTATCCCCGTGGACCTCAAGTACCGTGTAGAGATTTTGGTCAAACATCTATGTCACATCTCCGCCAAACGAACGGGGAAAATAGCAAAGGGAAGAAGGGTAGGAGGAAAGAAGGATGGAAGGACAGAGGAAGAGTAAACGGGCACTCAGTAAAAAGTCAATACAATGATCCCTCAAGCAGGTGGCGAAGGACGAATTAGGGTAATTATTGCAAGTTCTGCGGTATAATAACCCGGGCCCTACGGTGCAAAGGGACTGCCTCTTCCTGATATGGTTCAGAGCTAGAATTTCAAACTGACTAGCAGACACTCAACGAACGACACGGCTTCCCACCACAATGTTGGTTGTTTAGATGCATCCCCCTTTTGTTGTCGACAGTAGTTAGAAAAAAAAAAGACACATTATACACCATATCCAACTTGGGGTTACAGGAGCGGGTTACAACCCTTTACTGCTTGTACGTCAAACCACCGCCGAAGCTGATCTCGCTGTTCTTTCCAGCCTCCCTATCCACAACACCCTCGGTCTTACCACTCTCGAATGCACACCGGCCCATGTCCAGGCCAGTTCCCTTCTCATCAAGTGCTGCGGCCGCCGCGGGAGAGATATCGAAATCAAAGATGTCCATCGGCAGACCCAGGGTCGTGCAAGCGTTAGGAATATCGACGATGCCCGCCACATGGCCTTGGACCGGCGCGCACGACAGCAGCAGGTAGGACTGGTAATCGTCATAGCCGAAGCGCCGCAGGTACTCGATGCAACGGAGGGTAGTCTGGCGGTAGGCTGTTGTGACATCCATGTAGTCTGTACCAAGGTTGTCAGTTTCCATCTTCAATATGTGAACAAGAGAGAGACATACGCTGCTTGCCGTGTTCATCGACAGAAAAGCCCTCGAAGTAGATGTACCGGCCAGGGCCGAACTGGGGCTCAACAGGGCCTGGGATGTAGATGGGACTCTTCAGGCCCATCTTGGCCATGCCGTCTTTGATGACCTTGAAGTTGATCGTGATGATACCTGCCATCTCGATAGCACCGCAGAATGAGATCTCGCCATCACCCTGAGAGAAGTGCAGGTCACCAACGGAGAACTTGGCACCCGGCACATGGATGGGGAGGTACACCTTGGAGCCCTGTAAAGGTCAGTCAGCTTTGTTCAGCAGATACTAACAGAAAGGTATGAGGGATGAATATTTACCCTAGAGAGGTTCTTGATATCGCAGTTTCCTGGACATGTTGTTAACCTCAATGCTCAATAGCAAAGCAATTCAGGTGTTTCTTACCGCCATGCTCGGGGCGACCAGGGATGGTTCTGGCACCCTCCCGGCCAATCTTCGCCTTCAGCTCACCATCTGCACTACCAGCGTGGACGCTGATGGGCTGGGGTCTAGAGTTCAGCGTAAGAATTAGATCTATAAACCTGATCAACGCATGCTGGATGGACTTACGGAAGGGCAACATCGCGATCCAGCTTGTTGGCTGCAATCAGCTCGCCTTCACGCTTGTTCCAGGTGGCCAGGAGCTCGGCAGACGGAGCACAGCCAAGGATACCAGGATGGATGAGACCAGCAAACTTGACGTGGGGGATATGGCGGCTGGTGGCATAGATGCCCTCGAAGTCCCAGATAGCCTTGGCACTGAACGAACCGTTAGCTTCATGGATGGTACCGGAGTCGATCAGTAAAACATCTTACGCAGATGGATAGATCTCATCCAGGAAACCACCCTGTAATTCCAGGTTAACATCCCGTTCAGTCAATGTCAATGAGGATTGTGGGCCAACATACGCCATTGCGCCGGTCAAAGATGCCAGTGAAGCCCCATGGCCGATCTGCGAACGGCTGAACATCCATGATCTCAACCAAAAGAATATCACCAGGCTGGGCACCCTCAATCTCGAAAGGGCCAGAGAGGTAATGGGGCTTGGTGAGATCGATGTTCTTGATGTCGTCCGCGCAGTCATCGTTCTTGATCTGGCCACCAGTCCTTTGCATGACCAGTAAGCTATGGGCTCACAAGATAACGTGTGAAGGCTCTCACGTACCAGTCAATGCACTCAATTTTCACTGTCTCACCATCCTTGATGGTGCCAGCAAATGGGACTGTCCAGAATGGTCAACAGTGTCCCAGGGGCTACGTTAAGGGTAGCTTGATGGTCCATACTGTCAGGGTGCCATCTGTTCTGCAAACGAGTTAACATCTGAATGTATTCTAAATACCCCTTCCTGAGGAACTTACGTGAAGGCAAGCCTGCTGGTCTGCAGGCTTGTCGAAGGCGACTTTGCAGACTGTACGGATCTCACCCTTCGGCATGGTGGCTGATGATGTAGGAGGGAGTTGTTCGAAGAGTTTGGAGAACAAACACTGCTAGTACAGATGATGAACTAAGAGCTGCGGTTGTTGGATGTGATACGAGTCTTTCGCTTTCAGTCCGGGAATCGACCCTCGTTATATACACACATGCATTCTAATTCAAGCCTTTCACAAGACTCTATCAACCTCCTTTGGGCGTATCATCCCACCTCTCCGACAGCCACTCTGCGTCTTTTCGGCATGGGAGCATTGCGGATTCGTCATGATCTAAGCGGTCGAGGGGTAATTGGCCTATCAGCACCATCACGGACATTATCAATGATGTGGTAGCAGACTGGCAGAGCGGGTGGGAGTCCTGTTGTGCAAAGGGCAACTTGCATGAAGCTTATCACCATCACACTCTTGATAAGGCTCGGTCACGGTGGTTAACAATGCCGAGAAGACCCCGCCTCCAGTTCAATACCGACCCCACACCCCGAGGCCTGGGCGGAGGAGAGCCAACCCGGTGATAAGAAGCCGCCGTCGAAAGCGTCCCAAGATTCTGCACGGAAATTTAGTAATGAGTATAACATTTTTTCCCCTGATTAGCAGCCAAGACAAAAAGACATTCCACTTCCCCCCTCGAAAGCCGACATCTACCAAATCTATTTTGATGGCATGTGCAAAGTGGAAGCCCTCATCTCCACTCTTCACCTGAGTTCCTGAAGCCGGATCGCGACACGAAACCGAAAACGTTCAAGAGCCAAGCAACAATTCATTGGGCAGAAGCAGCGGGATACGGATCAACTTCCGAGTACGGAGGAGGTTTATCATAAAGGGAGTCGAGCTTGCTGAGTGACAGGTTGAGGAACTTCTGTTTGTTCCTCCACTCGGTTTGTGTCTCCGCAAAGTCTTTGTAGTCGGCAGGAGGCGGGGGAGGATCGGACACCTTGGTGATGAGATACGCAGTGCTCTATGAGCAGATTGAATCAGTCAGCGACAATTGTTTTCG
>JAAFKN010000597.1:0-11586 GCA_011800035.1 Thermochaetoides dissita | reverse complement strand
GTGTACATGCCAACTTGCTTCTCACTTGACTTGCATTGGTCCCCTCGGAACCATTCTTTCTTCAGCTCGTCAATGGAACGCTAGGCCAGACTTTGGACCCGGATGGAGGGAGGGACCCCGCATTTTTGAACGCTGTCGTCCATTCTCTCGCTCGCTCGCTACTGACGAAAGTAACAATCGCGAGCGAATGGAACAGAAACGGTTCCAACCGGAACACCTCCATCCTTCCATCCAATCCAACCGCAGCATTTCCTGCGACCGACCCCATCCACGACGAACCCTACAGCCAACGCTCACCCACCCACCAGCCGAATGAACCGACGAGTGAGAGAGAAGCGTGGGGGTTGGTGAGTGGACTCTGGCTCGGGCTGACGAATGGATAGAAACTCGAACTGGTCGACTGTCCTGCTCGCTGTGCTGTGGTTGGATGGTGGCAAAAAGGGTAATCCGAGGCAAGCAAGGCAAAAAGGTTAAGTTTGAAGCTAAAACATCGTGGGTTGAAGCAACATTACGTAGGACGAGCCCTTAGCGCGGGAGAGATCTTGCGATTACTGGATCTCGCGATACACCTTGTGCGGTGTTTCACAGGTCTGGTTGGTCAGTTTCTTTTTGAGGCTGGAGGATCGGGGGAACCGCTGCGCTGTGATGTCATGTGAGAGCGATGCTGCACATTACCCCGAATCATAGAACGGTGCTATTGTGTGTAGCAACACCTACCGCAGCGATATCCTTCCAGCTAGCAAACGGAGACTGGTATCAGAGTCCGTTGCCATTGGAATCCATAGACTCGGGGAAATTGGGATGAACAAGACGCCGTTTCAGATACACTCCACGATAGTTTGATTGTGGTGGGGTCGACCTCAGAACATTAATGCTGTCCTGTCAAAGCCGGTCCCCGGTCAACAGAAAAGCCAAATCCAGGCAGCATGGATGACGGCTCTTTTTGTAAAAGTTTCACCGTTCGCCGGTTCGCCGGCACCAGTCTGTCGAGTCAAGCGCCAGCCGACAGCGCCAGCGCCGAATGTTCCATGCGCTGATGGAAGAAGCAGAGGAGACGAGGACGGGCCCGAGACTGGTGTGGAGGAGAAGGGGGGCGGTAAACCGCAGTGAAGATCAAAGTTTAGGATGTGGCTCCGTCTCCCTCGCGCACTCGCGCTACGGCCGGCGCTTTTTTGGTGAAAAGGGCCGGTTGAACTTTGCCCGTGTTTGTGTGGACACTTCAAGCTGTGTTCTTGGAGGATGTGGAACCGCGATCTCTGCTGTGCCTCTGCTGTGACATGCAGTCCCCTGGCGCTATTTTCGAGTAGTACCCAGTTTCCAGCCAGCGCCTGTTGCTTGAGTGTTGGTCTTGTCGAGAGGTTCAATCGACACTTTAAAGTTGAATCTAGTCATGGCTGGTCGATTGCTTTCACTGCAATGCCTGCGGTTTATTTCCCAGATAGCCAGAGAGCCATCCAGGCGAGCTATTGCTTTACATTTGCATTTGCCTCATTAACACAACCTCAAGGACAAAGGGAAGGTAGGTACGTAAACTTTCCAATATGTGTACAATCTCTATACCCAAGTATCATCTGTGCAACCACCAACATACCGCCAAGTGATGAGACAAACGCAGCGATGCCCAGGAATATCAACCACCAATTCCTATATAAAATCCAAAAAAAGTGCCGGTAAAAAGCGCGCCAATAGCTTGATCAAGGTTTGTCGTAACCACCAACCCCCTAAAGGCCTGTGTCTAGTATCATGGCAATCATCCCCATGTTTTCTAATTTCCTCGATTTGATCTAATATCTCCTTCTCCAAAAGCAAACAACACGCTGTATCCAACGCATGGTTTGGACTGATCTCAATTCAAAATACACTCCAAAGAACGAGCCCACAGTCAACCAAGACATCAGCCAACCCCTTTGACTCGCTGTACTCTCCCAGCTCTAAATTTGCTAAGGATGCCAATAATGCAAAGGCATTTGATGATCATAACAATACTAGGGAGGACCAGTAGTACCCAAATTTTTTGAAGTAATTCCCAGTGAGAATTGGCGCTTGGAGGTGTCTTCGCTTCTTTGAACTTATTACAGTTTGCAACCTTGATGTGATTGTGTTCCAAAGCGCAGGATGACTGTTGGCTGAAAAAAGTTCTCTTTTAACACAATCCGCCGATGGTTCTGGTCATTAGCGGATTGATTGAGAAACTCTGTTGAGGCCATGCCAGTCTCACTAGTCACAATGCGTTCTAGTACCCAAGTTGAGCTTTCGCGGTCTTCCGAGACAGCTTTCTAACGAGTCCATTCTGAGACGTCGTGTTCTGTACAGTTAGCGCAAAAGCCGCATAGCCATACTGTGAAAGTTGGTCGCCACGTGCTTGGTAAAAGGTATAACCGGCTGCAATGATTTGCAGTATCCCTAGGATAGATTTTGAGAGATTGTATAAAGAAGATAGTATGAGGAGTTGTGTGTGACCAAAATCGTTGTCAAGAAGATCGGAAGGATGGATAGAGTTGCATATTATGATTTCAGCATTTTTAGGGACGTTTTATCAGAGCATACTTGTGACCAAGGTTCAAACAACCATGGATTCAGCAGCCTTTTAGTGCTAGCCTATTAAACATGACAGCACCGACAGGCAGGTCAGGCTCTGTCCATGGGGGATAGTGGACGTCGTAGGAAAACTGGATGGATAGAAGTTCCTTTAGTTCAACACCGCAGGGAGGGTTAAGACCTCGTTATGACAACAGATCCGACAGCCTGAGGTGCGTGTACACCACGTACCTAATGGGCTGTTCCTGCTTTTTGTACTCAAGCCTTGTGTAGATAGAATCTCCAACTTGTGGCCGCCTGCCTTCGGGAGATCGAGCAACCATTGTAAGCGCACCAGCTTGTGCCGCTCTCTGAAGCCCATCTTTACAGTCACGGGCCAACCGTGAATGACAAGCAATACCATCAAGTGCCCGAAGCAAGCCTGCAGTGGGAAAGAACAACGACATCAATGCGGCCAAGAAGTAGCTTCTTCTCCTCTCGCCGGGTAGCGATCTGATAGTAAAACAGTGTGAAACATAACTGACCAGAAATAACTTCACAACCGTCCACCATGGTGCTGGCTTGCAGATAAGATCAGGATCTCCGAGAACAGTTGTGTTGATTGGGGTACTGTTGAGGATTGTGGAGTTCATAGATGGATGAAACTTGTCTCGACGACCAACAAAAGGAAGGTTTGCAGAAGTTATCAAGCAGAAGAAAGAGTGTGTCTTCACCCAGTTTCTATTGAATAGCTTCATTCAGCTCACGGTCTACGCTGATGTAGCTGTTCAGATCGCTCTCAGCCTTGTAGCGGGTGTCATATGAGGATAAAGTCATGGTATGGCTCAGTGCTATCAATTTGAATTTGGATAAACTTGATTGACGCCCGTGCTCACAGCCACCAGCATGAGCTGAATTTTCGAACTGAAAAGCTACACATGGAAAGCAGCTTTCATTCCATGGTTGATGTTGATAATGAAGAGGCGGAGATGTCATCTCTGAGCAGACCAGGCTAATTCAACGACTGGCTGTTGCTGGCTCTTCGTCAGCCCTGCAAAGCCAGGGCATTGTTGGGACTCTCTCTTCACCACTGCCCCTCGACATGGACAAGGAACAAAAAGGATCATCCGCTGTCAACGTTGCTGCTCACTCATGGTTGAGTAGGAAACGGAGACTGGATGGAAACGGGAGTCGAGAGTTGGGCAAACCGACCAGATGGCGCAGCATCTTGGACATGCGACCAGACCAGATATCGGATTGCCTTTTGTGGTTGCGGCTCAACAGCTGAAAGCTTTCCGCTTGGAAGTCCTGCCGCTGCCAGGATCAGAACCAACAAAATCAGGGAAATCAAAGCCATGCAGTGTCAGGATCCCGCGGTCGCTGTCTAGCAAGATGCGCCGACGTTGGAAACTGCAGATCGGGCATGTGGCCGATCCACGTGCTTGTGAGCAATTAACGGCCGTTGGACAAGGCTAGGAAACAGTTGCTTGTAGCTCGCCCCAGCAACATGGGCGCATGACATCAGCACCGCTTATCCTCGAGATCTCAGTGGCCCTTTTTTTGGCTCACATACGGATTACCCATGCTATTATTCCATGCAAGCTGCCTCGAAGGTAACTGGTGGTTGTCCGTTGTGTGAAAACGAAGCTTTCTGTCAAAGCTGTAGGTCGGATTTCGGCGGCTTGATGATGGGACCGGAAGGATAACAAGCCCGCGAGGAAGCGCGTCGCTGATATGCATATATCAATGATAGATACGATAAGCATGTATCATACATTTTGTCAGACACAGATGCGCCAAGCAGAGCCCCGCGCAAACGTTGTTCCCTCCGGCGGGCCAGGGCGCCCGGACAATCCCGGCTAAGCGAATTTGGGAGGATAGGCAAATCTGAATCTGACGACGAACGACAGTGGCCTCGCCGACGAGCTCTGCCCCCCAATTGAGTCCGCAAACCACCATGAACTCGCTCCGCTTCGCACGTGCGGCTCTCCGGGCGCGCCCTGCCCTCCTGCGCGCTCCGATCCAGCGCAGAGGCTATGCTGAGGCCGTCTCTGACAAGGTGAGTTTGGCGAGATAGCTTCGTCCAAGTCCAGCTGCTAACACCTCCCCCAGATCAAGCTGAGCTTGTCGCTCCCGCACCAGGTATGCTTCCGCACCGAGCCTGCTCCTGCTCACCCGTCTGCGATGGTCCCGAAGTTGCTTGGGAAGAAGAGGAGGGAGACATGGCGATCGATCGAGAAACACCGCAAACGAACCGCGACCGCTGCCCGAACCGCTTCTAACTGGTTATTCCCGCATCTAGGCCATCTACACCTCCCAGGACGTCGTCCAGGTCAACATCCCCGCCGAGTCGGGTGAGATGGGTGTTCTCGCCAACCACGTGCCCTCCATTGAGCAGCTCAAGCCTGGCGTTGTCGAGGTCATTGAGGAGAACGGCACCACCAAGAAGTTCTTCCGTACGTCTTGCCATTGATATTGCAACCCTGGCTTGGAGGAGAGACTCTGGAAGAAATTGGTAGGAGGTATAGGGATGGAAGCAGCCTGGCTGACACAATTGCAGTGTCTGGGGGCTTCGCCATTGTCCAACCCAAGTCCCGCCTGAGCATCAACGCTGTCGAGGGCTACCCCCTGGAGGACTTCAGCGCCGAGGCCGTGCGCGCTCAGATCGCTGAGGCCCAGAAGGTTGCTAGCGGCAACGGCACCGAGCAGGAGATTGCGGAGGCCAAGATTGAGCTGGAGGTGCGTATTCTTCTTCGAGAAAGGTCTGGATGTTGAGACAGCTGCTAACGCCCCTCCAGGTTCTCGAGAGCCTCCAGGCCCATCTCAAATAAATTTACAGATCCCCTTAAACCCGCCCTGTAGTATACCTCGATTCCCTAGTTCAAGAAACGTGTCTCGAGGCTGCGATCCAGCTTTGATTTCCGGTTGATGATGGAAGTCCTGTCTTTTGGGTTTGTCAGTGTTGTGACTGCCGTTTGAGAGCCGGTGTGATGTGTCAGGGGCAGTTTCTGCATGAGGTAAACCCGAGCTGGGAAAGCCCGGATGGGCTCGATACTCTTCGAGTTCACCTGATTTAAGTCCATTCTCATCCTCTGCCTTGTTCGGTCCCAGACTCGTCCAACAAACATCTCGCACCAGTATCCATACCTTGAAGTCTTACCCCTGACAACACCAGCCCAGACTCTCTGTTCCTGCAATTACACCAAGGACTTGCAACTCAGTAACATTCAAGTTCAGCTCTTCTAACTGCCAGTTATTCTACTCAACACACCATATCTCATCCTGCTATATCTCCACATATCAACTTCGTAACCCTATCTAAGACTTGAACCAAACCCAACCCATCATGGCTTCCCGTCGTCCGCAGTCTCCCCCCGTTGATGCCTTTGACTGGATGTCCCAAGACGACTACGCCCGTATGACTCAAACCCAACCAGCAGGCACCCCCCAAGTCGGCGACATGGGGAACTGGCAGTTTGAGGGTACCGCCGAGGCGATCCTTGGTTCCTCCAAATCCCCTGTGGTATGCCATCTTGTCCTCCCAATCAGCTTATGTCTACCATGACTAACAAACCAACTTTCATGTGATAGAAAACTAACCCTTTCATTCTTGCCGATCAAGAAGCCAAAACCAAGTCCCCAACAACAACGGCTCCGAAACCCGACTCAAGTTCAAACCCCTCTAAGCCCGTTGGTCCCGGGGGCCTCCTCCGCCAGAAGAGCCTCGGTCCTGGACCGTCCACTCACGAGCGTTGGGATGACCACCCCGAGAGACTGTCGCATAGCCATATTCAACCGAGGGGCGGTGTCACCTTGGGCAGGACTTCGAGCCAAAAGAGCACTGAGTCAGCCTCCGCTGCGGCGGTAAATGTGTTCTCCCTGAAGGGGAAGGGCAAAACACCGCTTTATGCAGCCCCGTCAAGTGCTACCACGACGACGGTGTCCCTGACAACTACCTCGGTGACTGCCACGTCGACAGCAGAAGAAAAGGGAATGTTGGCTAGGGCGAGGGAGAAGCTTTTCGGGGCGAAAGGACAGCAGCAGGAGACTTCGCAGACAACAGAAGTGATCGAGGTTGAACACGATCATATTCGCAGGGAGGTTCAAGTCTCCGCAGAGACTGAAGAAGTTAGGCACGCCCAAGAGACGGCAGAGGAGCAGGATATCCTCGACAGGCTCCGCCGGCTGGAGGGCATGCCTACTCGCAGGCCCTCTCGTCCGTTACCCGCCCCGTCAAGCGAGCAAAAGGACGACAAAGGAAAAGAGAAAGAGGCAAATCCCGAAATTGTGACCCCGCCCCTGCGAAGGAGGTCTTTGGGCAAGAGAGATATAAGGCCGGAGACCGGGCTGCCAGCTGACATGAAGAATGGCAACGGCGAGGAAACTGATGTTGGTGCGTCTGTGCGCTCAAGATATAACGGGATCAATACCCAAGGGCGCTCGAACTACAACGGCATCAGTACCCAGGGACGTTCAGGCTACAATGGCATAAACACACAGCTGACTGTCGATGAAACGTTTGCTGCTACATCTAGTCGTTCAGAATACAACGGGATCAACACTCAAGGCCATTTGGGCTACAACGGTGTCAGCAAACAAGTCACTGACGAGGATGCAGCCGTTGGCATGTTCGGCCGCTCGGGGCACAATGGCATCAACACTCAGGGGCGCTCTGGTCATAATGGCATCAACACACAAGGCAATGATGAGGAGATACCTGCCGGCTCATCTGGGCGCTCTGGTTGCAACGGCATCAATAAGCAAGTCAACGACCAAGACGCGACCATCAGCACAACGGGGCGCTCCGGGTCTAACGGCATCAGCACCCAGGGGCGTTCAGGCTACAATGGCATCAACATTGAAGGACGTTCCGGTTACAACGGCGTCAACAGGCATGCCAATGACGAGGAGGAGACCGTTGGTGCATCTGGCCGTTCAGGTTACAATGGCATTAACACACAGAGACGTTCCGGTTACAACGGCATACATCTTCATGTGGAAGGGAATGGCGTTGAGGAGGACATTGATGTTCGTCCGACTGGACGTTCAGGATATAATGGGATCCATCCTCGCCCCAAAGAGCTTGGCCGTCCGGGATACAATGGCATCAGCGCTCATGGGCGTTCAGGATACAATGACATCAACACCGAAGGGCGCTCGGGTTATAACGGCATCACCAAGCAGGTAAATGATGAGGAAATGGCTGGTAGCGTATCTGGGCAGTCAGGCTACAATGGTATACATCTGCATGTGGAAGCGAATAGCGTCGAAGAGGAGATTGATGTTCGTGCATCGAGGCGTTCAGGCTACAATGGCGTCAACAACCCCAACGCGGCACCGAGTCCCGAAGTTGATGCGGCTGGTCGCTCAGGATACAACGGCATCCATTCTGAAAACCGCGGTCGTTCGAGATACAATGGCATCAACACACAGGTTGTAGATGAGGACCCTGCTGTTAGCGTATATGGACGTTCAGGCTACAGCGGCATTGGCAGCACCCGCGTGGCAACGGACGATGTAGTTGGTGCCAAGGGACGTTCAGGCTACAATGGCGTGAAGCTATCTGGCCGTTCTGGATACAATGGCATTGACAACCACCACATGGTGACAGATGATGAAGTTGATGCCGATGGGCGCTCCGGATACAACGGTATCAATACTCAGGTCGTTGACAACGGCACTGCTGTTGGTGAATCAGGCCGTTCAGGGTACAATGGCATTCACCCTCATCCAAAAGAAAGTGGTCGTTCGGGGTATAATGGCATCAACACTCAGGTCACCGAGGAAGGGACATCCGTCGATGCATCTGGACGCTCCGGCTACAACGGCGAAAATCCGGCACAGGCAGCCAACGAGGAGGAAGAGGTCGGCATTGATGGGCTGACAATTGTCCTGCATCTGAGGGGCAAGGAGGACCTGGTGATCAGTGCTGATCTCAGGGGTGAGAAGCCGGCTGCCTGAGTGAGGGAAGGGGTGCTATGGTGGTGTTGGGTTTTGATTCTATTGAAAGGGGACAGAACCTAGGAACTTTGATGTCTTTCTGGTATCGTTACCTACGAGTACTTAAGGACTTGCTGCTGACCTCTTTGTTTACCTGCATCGATTATGGAGGCAGTTTGCGTGATCAAACCAACGATAGACTTAGAAAAGTATTGTTATCGCTTGCGTTCCCGTACTCAAGAGAAACATAATGTTGGCATTATGCGCATTATGCCCTCAATCGTGTTGTTGCCGATCATGTCAAACATTGCACCCGACTTCTCTCTTCTTTCTATAGTCGCTAAACAGGCAAGCAGATGAACTTCTGTCGGGCAGTGATGTTGTAGAGGAGAATATGGGGCACTATGTGTCGGGAAAAGGTGACACCGAAGTTGGCCAGACCCTCCTCCTCCCAATTTCCACTCGCTGTTGGCATGTGAAACACGCTTCTCTCACCCAACTTCATCAGCTCACCACCATCCAACTTGAACATCACAAACAAAACCTTCTCGGCCACGCCTAAGCGAAACCTTCCTCTAATCTCGAATTCGGCATTTCGGGACCAGAGAGACCTCCAGACGACATGGATTTCCCAACAGATCCCGACGTCTGCACCAGCACCTGCTCTCAGCCGTCGTCTCCCTACTTAGCGACCCTCACCAACATCCTGTCAGCACTCACTCCCGCGCAATGGTGCCAATCCTTCTTCCTCTTCTACACAGCTGGTGTGACGGCCGTCGCGCTGCTCCCTAGAGAGGTGAAGGCTTTGGTGGTGGAGTATGGAGCCAGGAAGTCTTCTGCTACAGCGCAGGGAGATGGGGCGCAAGCACAGGAGAAGCAACATGGAGACAGGAAAACAGCCAGGGATGAACTCATCACCCTCATTGCGCAGGTCACGGCCCTCACCCAGGTCCCGCATGCCTGGTTCGCATGGTTCTATACCCTCTCCTTGGTCTGCTCTGCCTTTTGGTTGGGACAGTTTCTCAACAACGGTCGCTTGTTACATATCATGGCTACCGCTCAATCTACCGCCTCACCCGGCAGGCCTTCAGTCACGCTCGCGCAGACCGCGCTCGCCTGGACGATGATGGTCCTTCAGGCGGGGAGAAGAGCGTATGAAGATGCAGCGATCATGAAGCCTTCGACCAAATCGACGATGTGGGTTGTGCATCTGGTGTTGGGACTGGGGTTTTACGTGGGTATGGGAGTGGCTGTTTGGGTTGAGGGGTCAGGTACGCAACATCATCATCATCACCTTGGCACTGGGAAGGGAGAGCATAAGTTAGGCCTGCTAACGACGGACCTACAGCTGCGATTCTCAGCAACGAGAGCAAGGCCCGAGTCTTTGACGACGCCAATGTTGAGGCACTGACCAAAATGGCGTTCACGATCCCGGCCTTTCTGTATGCCTGGATCAACCAGCACCGCTGTCATCGGCACCTGGCAGGCCTCAAGAAGTATTCGCTGCCGAGCGAAGGCTTGTTCCGCCGCTTTGTTTGTGCCCACTACACCTGCGAGTGTCTTTTGTACCTGGCCATGGCAGTTGGCGCGGCGCCGCAAGGGCAGTGGATCAACCGCACACTGTTGTGCGCGCTGCTCTTCGTAGTCGTCAACCTCGGGGTCACGGCGGCCGGCACGCGCAGGTGGTATGCCCAGAAATTTGGGGCCGAGGCGGTCAGGGGGAAGTGGAACATGATTCCCTTCATCTTTTGATTCAAGTCATACTGCCACTCATGGGCGCTTGAACATAGGCCCCAGCTTGCTCCCGAGCTTGGAAACCTTCAGCACGTCGCGGTATGTCAGGCTGATCCGGACTTTGCGCTCGTTGATGCCACTCTCGAAGGCAGAAGAATCGCCCAGCAGGCCCCAGTTGGCTATGGTCTCGGGGGACAGATCAACGTCGGTCGCGATGGGATCGATGCCATGCAAATAATCTGTGTACAGCTCGCCCATGGTGATCAGTAGGCTGCGCGGCTCCTGCAGGACGCGCCAAACGGGGTTTGGATCTAAAGCACCATCGTCTTTGCTGCGGTACAGGTTTAGACACAAACTGGCACCCAGGCTAACAGTGCATACAACGGGATAGTAGGCCAGGCCGTCCTTGTGCGGCATGATGCCTGTGTTGGGAGGGTACTCGTTGATGAGCACATGGTTGGGGCGGCCGTGGGGGCTCGCGGCAAAGATGTGCCGCGGCTGGGTACCATCATTGCTCTGCTCAGTGTCATCGACTGGGATAGAAAGCAGGCGTGCGACAACTGGCTTCTCTAGCCAGTCGGGCAGCGGGCGTGCATCGACGAGTGTGTCCTTGATCAGATCGGATGGCCAGGTTTGCAGACGGCGGTGCGTCAGTTGTCGCCAGCGCGCTTTAGGAGCGGTCTCAACCTTTTGCGAGCGAGCGAGTTAGATGTTGCGATGGGAAGCACCTGTACAAACGCGAGCAGATTATCAAGCTACCTTGTGCAGGATGGCTTGCTCCTCTTCTTCGGTGATGAAGTTGGCAATGTAGTACGCCGCTCGGGGCAGTCCTGGGATCCTGCGGGCCTCAAGCGACGGGGGGAGGTTGACCGGGAAGACAGAGCTTGAACTGGAGCTTGGGCCGGCACCCGATTCTGAGCCTGACGATTCCATGTTAAAGACTTGAGCCTTGCGATGGCAACGAATCGACGGGATCGACCGGCAGTGGGTTAATAGGAAAGTGTGTATTCCCTTCGTTCGTTGGGGTAGTATTTAAATCAGCGATTCTGTTCTGCAACCTTTCCTCCGTCTTTGGTTGGGTGCCCTGCCTTTGTCTGCCTTATTGCTTGCCCCAGACTCTTCCAGCCTGCCTGCAAAGAGGTGGTGTTGGGTGGTGTTGTGTCGCAGCAACGGAAGGGAGATGGATGGGAGGGGTTGGAGGAGTGAAAGAGGAGCATAGGCGGGTCCCAGGCCTGCAGACAAGGGTTTAGGGGTTGCGAAAATGAAATTGATGAGGGCAACACGGGCCAGACAAGCTGCAGGGCTTGGCTGTGCCGCTGCTCGGGCAAAGTGGGCCCACCACAAACACGATGAAAAGGAGAAGAGAAGGGTGGAGTGGACGGACTGTGGGCTCTC
>JAAFKN010000596.1:0-11589 GCA_011800035.1 Thermochaetoides dissita | reverse complement strand
TTACCTGTATATAGTTCTATCTAGGTAGCTATTGCCCGCCGGCGTCGTGGGCACAACTTAGCACCCTCAGGGATGAGCCCGGCCGAAAAATGGAATTGAATTGAATTGAATTGAGTAGTGTTTGCGGGCATGGCTCCTGCCTCGACAACGTACGATCAACACTGATCCAGCAAATGGAGACTACATCATTCACACCGGCATCACGATCTCGAATTTGATGGCTCTGACTTGATCTAAATGCCCATACTGCCAGCCACTGCTTAACTCCTGGTCAAAGAGACGATTCGATTATGGTGCTACCTGCTCAATTCAGCTTGCATGACAGGTGGTGTTTTGCATGCGCCAGCAGTGGCGCTGACTAAGTGTTCAACAGTTGAGCTCATGATTCTTCTACGCTCGCTAGCGAGCTTTTCCCAACACAAACCTACCATCAACAACTTCACTTTATCATGCTTGGCCAAATCCAAACTCATATTTCAAAATTTTCATCTTACGTTGAACTTCCAAACTTAAAGTTCAAGACAAATGTCTACAAAGGACACCCTATTGAGCGCTGCAACTTCATGCTCGGCGCTGAAGTGGCTTACTCCCGTCAGCAATATTTGCTGCCTGACGCAGGGTTTTCAAGCACGGCAGTCGGATTTACGAAGCCGGTTAGTTGCGAAGTGATCGGCGTCAGCACGGCCAAGTCCTTGGCCGCTATGTGGTTCGTTTGCGGCGGGCGTTGCTCTGTCTCGCGTCTTATGTAAGACGCCAACCCGCAGTTCCGTTTGAAATCAACCAAGGGGCTGTTCGGCAAGGCAACCGAGTCCAAAGATGGTAGGTAACATTGCCGTTGGACGGTAGATTGCCCGACATGGTGTCGGATGCAAAAAAAAATCGAAGGTCCGGGCGCTTGACGGCTATAATCCAGATTGGCATATCAATTGCGCCGTTGCCGGCTATTAGCAAGACGAACCGTTAGCGGTGTAACATCCCGTCTTTACCGTATCTACTGCCAAGTCGGCGAGCAAAGTGTCGGGAGGAGCAATTCCAGGAAAACTTCTGTGGATTCGATGGATTAGAGACCTCAAATAACGGGATCTCAAGGCTGGTGGGTTACGTAGAGACGTGCTGCAGTTGCACACTACTCACTCCACTGCTACGGCCCTTTGTTTTTGGGAAAGATCAACAGTCTTAGGTCCTGCTGCTCTACGGCACAATTTGATAACTCACATTCTGACAGCCTTTGCGATCCTCGAGGCAGTGTCCATTTTCAACCCTTGGCTCAAATTTAGACGCAAATTGTTACGGCATCCCACAGAACATATGGCTGATAATAGGCTATACAGCTCCTAATGCCCAGGTTGAGAAATGGATACCGTCAAACTAACACTCGTGCACCATGGGCAGGAGATACTGAGTGAGCTTCCAAAAGCACAGCATATTGTTGAGTGCCACGACAATGTCCAGTTTACACATACAGTTGAATGTAGTATCAGCCCTATTGTGGACGGTAACATGGCTTGCTGTAGGCCCAGTCCTACTGTGAACAGTTGCAAGGCCTCTCTGAGTGTAACGTGTGTATCGGCCCCTGGTGACGATATTGACATGGTCTCAGCGCTGCAGTGCTTTGTGTTGCTGTCAGATGGCACCCAAGGAAACCTCCGTCTGGAGGAGATGAAATGCCTGTGAGGACACAGGGTATCATCAATGACATGGGAGAACGGCTGTTGGTATGCAAGAATTTTCAGTGAAAACCGGCACACCGATTGGGCAGTGTTTACCCGATATCCATGACCATGTTCAAAACATGTCTCTGAGGATCCCCACGATAGGATTTTTGGATAGTTCTCGGTGTCTCTCATGTCTTTCTCTTCGGTCGGCGTCTTCAATTTTCAAGATTTCTGGCTTCGGCATGTAGCGACTCAAGGTAGCCGATTACCATCTTCCCAACCACGGTGAGGCATGTCCCAATGTATGGAATGCAAGCAGGTACCGGTGCCACCCTACGCAGCCGTTCCGAAGACAGGTCACGGTGTCAATCATAAAAGCCGCGCAGAGTGATTTGGGTCCTGATTGGCCTCTGGTGCAGCAGCTGTCGATCAATTCCAGAGATGCCATTTATATCTTGAATTCTTATACTTCCCCGCCTTGAATATTGTTGTGATGATTGGACGGGGGTTCATCCAGTGACAACTCAGATTCAAGAACAGCATATCCGTGCCGCAGTCAGAATCCAATGAGAAAAAAGTTGAGAATGACCAAATGATAGGTGAGCAGCAATCTGCGCTAACCTCAGAAAGTCCCGCACTCAGCCGATAATAGCAGCAAAGTCCAAGCACCAGGAGAGCAAAATTCTCTCACAAACTCATTTGCTATTCTGATAAATCAGAAAAGGAGGATATAAATGCTAGTTTCAAGCTCCAAATGCGAGAATGGCACTAGACAGATAGCTCATTTTACTCCAATATGCGGCCGTATGTGGAGGAACAGGGGCCCGCACCAAGCTCCAGGTTGGTCGCAGCTGCGAAGTGAGCCCCCCGCTTGGCCTTACGAAACAGAACATCGTTGCGAGAACAACTCTTGCGATAAAAGTCAGGTATCACTGCAGATGAGGCGGGGTTTGTTTCACCAACCATGAGGTGAAGAATTGCAGCGCACTACGGAAGAACCAACATGCAAGTCTCCGCAACATCACATCTGGTGGGCGAGATTCCACACCAAGCAGAACATGGAATAATCTCGACGTAAGCTGCATGTCTCAAGGTTTGGGGGGTAAACTCCAAAGTTGAACCTCGGTTTGAACAGCCGGGCGGAGGGAGAAGGCGCTCAGACTGGCAGCACCGCCCGCTTGCTTTGACAACTTTGCGGTATCGAAGTCCCATCCTCGTCATGTTTCTACGGGAAACTCGCTTACGAGGAAGGGTTCTAGCCCTCAATGTAACCCCATTTAACCGGTCCGCGAGTTGATCCAGACCAACAAAGTGCAAAGTGACACTTTGGACCACAGGGACGACGGCAGCTGTGCCGCCTCACCGCAACAATCATTTATCCACTGGGCTGGGAGATCCAGGTGCCGGGTTTCGACGGCGGCGTAGGTACCATGCTAGTTCGTCATAGTACAACATATCTGTCCAGGCAGGGCGCCGACATGGGCTTATCTTGGATCGGTGATATGGATCTGCTGCGTTGTCTATGTGTCGACGTTCGACTGCCGCACATAGGTGCCGTTGCTTTGCGGAATCTCATGTCACCGGCGGCTTGTGAGGGACAAGGACGAAAAGGGAGCTCTGCTAAGCCCATCTGGGCGTCGTGCATCGAGCAAACTTCCTGAGCCAAGCATCACCACGAGCGGTGATTCAGTTGGCTGCAGAACCAAGACGGACGCAACTGCAGCCACCACGAGGCAAGCCGTCTTGGGCTGCGATATGTGCACAACTCAGAGCTAGCGCACACGTGGAAACAGCCACCACGATGCGCACTGCTCCTTGGCCACGCAAAGCTTATGCAGCGAATATTCCAAAGAACACAGCGCGCTGGCCGCCATCGACGTCACCAGCATTGCTGCATCGCGCTCGTTTCTGTGCCCTTTTGAGCCGTTTGTCTGCTTGTTTCTTTTAGAAGAGTTGGAGCACATCAGGCAGAGGAGGATCAAGAGGCGTGTAAGATCGCAGAGTCCAACGTTGCGGAACAGCGCAGTCATCGGAGATACTACCGTTCCTGGAGCTGGGCACGCGTCAGCATCTACTCCGCAACGGCAGTCGCATTGGCGCCATGCCTTTCGGACAGGCGGAATTGACGCCACATGGACAGGCTCAGGCCAAACCGAGGAGGACGACACCGCAGTTGGCATTGCGCTGGACAGTGCCGTTGGCCAGAAATGCTGAAAGGAATTCGAGATCGGCATGGCGCATCGTGGTGCGCGAGGGGAAACAGTTGGTCGAACGATTGATAAGGTTCAAGATGTGTGTCGCACCATGGAAGCTGTCAAGCAGGGAAAAATTGGCATCTGCTGGCCACATTCAAGATTCGGTCTGCCGTGCACGACGCAGGCAGGGCTGGAGCGGGGACTCTGCCGGTGGACGCCAAGACGGTGCTAGCTGAATCCCCCAGACCTCAGGTGTGCAGGGAGTATGGGTTGAAACGACACGATGGAAGGCCATGTGCCGAGCGAAACGACAACGCTGGCACGCTGGCCTGTGCCGCGGCGCAACATGGAGATGGCATCATGAGATGATGGAGATCTGTCAAAGTCGCGCACCAGGCGGCTGGAGTTCGTGATCTGGGAATTGGCGCTCGCGAATCTCAGAATGGGAGGGCGACCAGGCCAGAGCAGGGGCAGATTGTCAGTTTGATGGGAGGAGCGTGTGGAGGATGCGGCCAATGGATTGGCGGGTAAACGAAACATGGGGAAGTGGAGTGCCCGCGGTGGCACGATGAAAACGATGGAAAGCTTGAATTGGAAACATAGCAGTAGCAATGTCGGTCGAGATTCGGTCGAGATTTTGGGGAGCAGAGGCCCAAAAAGCCCCAGAACCCACCTGAATGGTCCACACATGTGCAAGCTCTGCGCCAGGCAAGCTGCAGCCTAAACCCTTTTGGGTGGTGATTGCCGGTCCTTGTTTAGCTTGGCATCAGGCGGTCGTCGGCTGCTGGGTGACATGGCAACACCAAGAAAGGGACTGGTCGTGGGCAATCTGGCATGCAGCCAGCCGTGCAGCTGTGTGAGATGAGATCCCCCGCCATCCATCCAATCCCTCGCCGTCACAGGTCTCATGCTCTGCTTCAGCGTCTCCAGCTTCTCCAGATTCCCCAGACTGTCTCCTGTTGTGAAATCCGGGGAAACTGGAACCCTCTTATCCCATCTCCAAGTCTCCAGGCTGCCGTCCGGGGAAGTGGACACCTCCCCAGATTTTGCCCCAGGTTTTTCGCTGCTGTTCCCGGCGTCATCGGATGATGCCTTGATGTGGAAGGAACACCTGAGTCTGGGGCCCCGGATTTTAACACTTTTTACTTGCAAACCCCAGATTTTTGCAGAGCCTAAAGTGAGCGAGGCTCCATTTTACACCACCTGTGTTGCTGTTTGTCTTACAATGGGGCAAAATCGCTAACGAAAATTCAACCACCGTCAGTGCAAGCACACTGCAACCGATAGCATTTTTTTCTCTCTCTGGAACGAACGGCATCTGCTGCGGGCAAATCCCTCCCGCGTCCCAATGTTTCCCCATAGCCGGCTCATCGGGTGAAACAGTGGGTGTTCATCGCTTGCGCTTCATGTTGACCGGCCGCCCATTTGGCTGATAGCGCAGCAAGCGTTGGTGCTAAAAACGCCACAGATGCAATCCTCAGGCCGGCTGCCTGCCAACATCAGATCGCCATCGTCTCATGTGCCCTATCGAACGCTTCCAGAAGCATTCTTCCGTCCTTCGCAGCATCTCCCTTGGTCCGTCTGTCGCACGCCATGGCTCAAGCTGCGCTGCTTGGCTTGCTTTTGGCACGCCTTCTCTGCATGGCGACTGGCTGCTGTATCTTGCACGTGTCGACATGCGCTCGCACTACTGCGCCAGCAAAGGGGCTGCGAGATGAGACCTCATCGCGGACGCCAGAGAGTCGATGCCATGCGAACCATGTGCCGACGCCATGCCCTTCTCGAGGAAGCCAAGCTCGCAGCAGCCAACACTCATGCCCGTCGGCCAGGCAAAGGCCCAAAAGCAGAGGCAGACCATGCTCCCCACCCCTGCATCAGCATTGTATCCTTCTGCCCGAACGCTACAATTATCCGGCGGCGCCGTTGGGTGGCAGCCACGTGCGGGGGCGAGATGGCATCTCACAAACAGCCAATGAACGCGCTCACCGCAAGCCAAGCCGGACCTATTGCACAGATCCAGGCTCGTGTCACTGGCCGAGGCCCCGCGTCGAAGGTTCCATTGCCTGCAGGCCCCTGCCAACCAAGGCCCTTGGCGCATCGGAGGATTGGGGGATGCCCTGCTTGACCCATCGGCCCGTCATGGAGAGTGTTTGATAACGGCATGTTAGACATGGCTGCTGCTTGATGCTTCAGCACCAGTACCAGTGGTGATGCTGGCGGCTTATCAGCGGTGCGTATTTACATACATACACACGCACACACCCACACACTCACATGTAGGTAGCTAAGGTAGACGCTGAGTAAGAAGCCTCCAGCCCAAGTTTAGCAGCTTATCCTGTGCGCGCCTTGTGTCCTCTCGTCCGGTGCCGCTCACTGGCAGAGGCGTCTCCGTGCCACTCTGTACTGCCCTGCCCTTGACAATCGGCTCATCTGTTTCCGTGCTTGCAGATCGTCAACCAGGGCGGCCCAGATCTGGCCGGTGCCGCGGCGCGCTAGACTGTTGGGTTGCTGGTCACGGTCAACAGAATGAGCTGAGTAATCCATCACTTCATTACTTCCTGCACTGTCGCAGCGTCGGCGACGTTCCAGATGGACGGTGTGCGTTGGCAGGCTGCAGGCTGTATGTACGCCACCTAGTCCGATCCACTTGTCTCGGCCATCCGCACCGGGGGGCTTGCCTCGATTTGGAACCTTGTCATGGGCCCTGGCCCTTGCTGCTCGACAGCCGCGATTTGCATGGGAATTGCCAGAATGATGCGACCCATGGCCCGTGGTCCGGTGCGGGTCAGCTCCCGCATTGTATGTTGCGTCCACACCCATGTCTCTCCTCTATGCTGTCCACTCTGCCCTCTGCCGGGTCCCGGGCGCGGGCTCGCCGCCCGGCTGGAATTATCTATAAGACTGCGTCGCCGCCTCCTCGTCCATCCGCCTCTCTCGCTCTGCACTCATCTCGACTCACACATCTCAGCTCCCAACCTTGAGAGCTAGACGCCTGTGAGAGCGGCATCAGCTTCCTCAGCACGACAGCCACCACCTCAATCAGCAAACTTCACTTTCTTCCTCTTCCTACACACCCTTACACGACACTCTCACATTCTCACAAAACACCTCTTTCGCAATGGGCAACCCCAAAAACGAAGTTTCGGCTCCGGATGTCACCACCGAGTCCGACAGCGTCGCCAACGAGAAGTCGGTCTTCAAGGGCGGCGTTGATGACGTCCATGTCGAGAGCGCCGGCTGGGATGAGGCTTCGACCAAGAGACTGATCCGCAAGATCGACTACACCCTCATCCCCTTCCTGGCCTTCCTCTATCTGCTCTCTTTCCTCGACCGTTCCAACATCGGCAATGCCCGTCTGGACACCCTTGAGAAGGATCTCAACCTCAATACTAAAAAATACCAGTACAACGATGCGCTTGCCGTCTTCTTCCCCTTCTACGTCGCCGCTGAGATTCCCTCCAACATGGCCATGAAGCGCTTTCGCCCCTCCATCTGGATTCCCAGCATCATGGTTGTCTGGTCCGTCTGCACCACGCTCATGGGCATCGTCGAAAACTACGCCGGTCTGATGGCTTGCCGTTGCGCTCTGGGTCTTGCCGAGGGTGGTCTCTTCCCCGGTATCACCTACTAGTGAGTTTTCCGTCTGTTATCACCAAATAGCCTCCAGCTGACCGGAAACAGCATCACCATGTGGTACAAGCGTCACGAGTGCGGTCTCCGCATGGCCATTTTCTTCTCTGCTGCTACTGCTGCCGGTGCCTTCGGTGGTCTGCTCGCCCGGGGTATCATGGAGATGCGCGGCGTTGGCGGTCTCTCCGGCTGGCAGTGGATCTTCATCCTCGAGGGTATCTTGACTTTCATTGTCGGTATGTGGACCTGACACTCGACCCGATGAAGCAACATGGTAGCTAACACCCGCTAGCCGTTGTCGCCTACATCATCATGCAAGACTACCCGGCTACCGCCAAGTTCCTGACTCCTGAGGAGCGCGAGGAGGTCCAGGCCCGCCTCAAGCGCGACCGTTCTTCGCTCGCCGATGAGTTCGACATGAAGTACTTCTGGGAGGCGCTCAAGGACTGGAAGATCTACTGCCACATGTTCATCACCATCTTCGTCTACACTGCCCTCTACTCCTACTCGCTCTTCCTGCCCACCATCATCAATGAGCTCGGTATCTCCAAGACTCCTGAGCAGTCTCAGCTTCTTACCGTCCCGCCCTACTTCGTCGCCTGCTTGTTCTGCGTCGCTGCCGGCTGGTACGCTGATAAGCTCGGCCAGCGCGGTATCTTCATGATTGGCTTCATGCTCATCGCGTACGTTCTTCCCTTGCAGCTCTTCAAAACACAACCGGTTACTAACCAATTCACAGCATTGCTGGTCTCCTCATGCTCATCTGCACCACCAGCCCGGCTGTCCGCTATATTGGCTGCTTCCTCCTCGCTACCGGTGTCTATCCCAACGTCCCCATGGGTGTCGCCTGGAACGGCAACAACATCGGTGGCTCGCTCAAGCGTGGTGTCGGTATCGCCATGCACGTCGGTTTCGGCAACCTGGGTGGCGTCATGTCTTCCTACCTCTTTCTGACCAAGCACAAGCCGCGCTACTTCTCCGGTTTCGGTGTTCTCCTGGCCTTCCAGGTCGCCGCCGTCGTCCTTTCCGTTATCATGCACATTTACCTCCGCCGCGAGAACGCCCGCCGTGACCGCGAGTACAAGCCCCCGAGCGAGTACACCGAGGCAGAGAAGCTGGCCGAGCGTGAGAAGGGTGACTACGCCACCTTCTTCCGCTACACCATCTAAGCCATTTTGTGCAGCTTCTACACTTATCCTCCTCTTTTTGGGCAGGTGATAGACGCATCTAATTATTTTTCTCCTTCGGCTGTGGGATACTTCAATTTGAATAACTAGTTTGGTTCAATTTTGGGTGAAGGACTAGGGATATCTTGCAGCCTCTGTATTACAGGGTTTCTCATTCTTGCAGCGGGTTGGTTGGCTGCTGGAATGGGATCACAACACGGATATAGCTGATACAATAGAGGGTTGTTCGTATACTTGGCGGGTCAGGTTCTGGTGTTATAATCGAGCATGGGTCATGGATGGTTCGAGATGGACTTGAGTTGAGGCTTGTCATGATCGAGTCACGATGACTTGGAGGATTTGATGAAGGGCTCGGCTTGTAAGCAGGCTCGAATAGGCACCAACAAAGATGGAGAATGATCTACGTCCAAAGTTAGCACCATCAATTCTTGAATGTGTCTGAACTGTATATAAGCTTGATCACTTGACTACTGGTAACAGGGTCAATAATGCCCACGAGCACCTCACTCAGGTCTTCAGCAGATATAGGTGGCCACCAAACGCAATAAAGGTTAGTGTATATAATCAATAGCTCCGGGATGTGTATTGAAGCTTGGATCACAGCCGATATCATTCAGCAACATATAGAACCATATGTACACGGAGTGAAGCAACACATCTTTTTATCTCCTTCCATTCACAGACTGAGGTAAAGCTCAGCGCTGGTAACGAGATGGCCATACTCGACTCTGTACAGTGTCTCAATCGGCTTAGATGCAAAGACCAGCGCAATCGGCCCCTCCTTTAAGGGGATCACAGTCGTCTCTCGGATCATCGAAGCACTTCTTGCCGTCCGGGCACCTAAAGCCCGCAATGCCGCCGCACATAATGGGCTTGACGCAGATGCCGGGCAGGTCGCAGGCCAGGCCGCAGCTCGAGGTGTTATACGGGTCGTCGATGCAGATCTCGCCCTCGTCGCACTTGAGGGGTGTTACGCGATAACCGCCGCATGGCTTGTATGTGTGCGTTGTGATAGGAGGAAACTTTGTCACGGCCGTTGGCTTGATGATGGTCACCAAAGTCTCTGGAGGTCTTGCTGCGCGAGGCTCACGCTGGTCGGCGGCAGAGGCAGCCCTGAGCAGGGCAGTAAGAAAGAGGGATACGTAGGAAAGCTGCATGGCGAAGGATTTGTCTCTAGGGATGCCTGGAATGACGCACTGCTGATTCCTGAGTGTTCACTTCTGAGGCTCTGACGCGCCTTGTCTGATTTTATACGCGCAAGCCTGACACCAAACCCGAGTTTGGTCGGCTCCTCATTACTCCGATCGAGCCTGGCATGCCATTCGCTTCCCTGGTTTTGGCCCGGATGAGACGGAGGGCGGCCCGGTCAACGACATCGATCATGGCTGGAATGCAACATTGTTGAGGTGCTGCAGGCAGGCTGATCTGCCTTGGTGTACTAGTTTCTCGATTTCTCAAAGCCAAGCCGGGAGCTTCATACCGTCCCCCGTTTTGGGCAATAGTAGCCCCCGGATTTCAGGCCGATCCGTGGCAGCCCTGTGGTCTATTTTTAGTCCGAGCGTAACAGGTAGACGCCAAACCAACGGCTCCACTGGATCCAAGACATGCTGTCATTTTGTATCTTGAAAGCTATCTGCTCAACGATGAGCCTGATCCACGAGCTTCAAAGTCGATAGAAGTTCATTTGCCACCAAGCTTACAGGGATTCGGATCGTGTAGGTAAGTCTCTGACGTGGAATAAGCATTCTACTTCCGTATTCAAAACTCTATGCAGAAAGTTTGATTAGAAACCAACGTGGATCCAATTCGCATTGGATGCCTGAAAGAGACTTTTCGTTAGGGCATTGGGATCTTGGGCCGGACAGCGCTGCAGGCTTCCGTTTGGAGCATCCGGGCCTGAAGTAGATGGTGGACCCAAACGCTGTAACTGTGGCTTGCTCGGTGGAGTTCGACCCAGGCCGAGTTTAGGTTTCTGAATTCAGAGAATGTTCTCTGGTTGCACATCAATTGGCTAAGCTGTTGAGTAAAAGTTTGCTCTTATCAAACTCCTGATCCAGCCGCTGCGAAACCGACCATTGGTGGGGTCTACAGACTGGGTCCTATCTTTCGTGTTCTCTTGCAAGCTCCTTCTCTTCTGACACCAATCTATGTGTCCGGTACCGAAACTGATTTAGGGCATTTCTGGGGTTATAATGACCAAACTTCGATTTGTTTACCCAACGCAATCTCGTGTTTAGTTTATTGAACCCCCAGGCACTTACAAAGAATTAATAACAGGCTTCCAGGCAGACCACTCCCAATTACTCGAGTGTGTTGTATGGGAGCACCTCCGGAGAGAAAGAATCAGAACGGAGTTAGCATGTTCCATATTGGCACGTCAACTTTGCCTACTTGTGACACGCATGAAGCAAGTTGCTTATGTGTTGGAAAGCCGTCCTTGGATACATTGAGTCTCGCAAATCAGACCAATTGACCAAACCATGCCACTCCCGCTTTCAACACAACAGTTTCCGGTGCTCAACAAGCCAACAAGGGAGAAACAGCTGTTGAGAATTTTTGGACCCTCGAGCCCTAGATATGACTATCCTACAATAACCGGAGGTTTCGCCTGCCATTGAGAACACTGTGCTGACCCAAAGAAAGGATGCATTGCAGGCTTGTAGCCAAGGTCAAGGTCTAACAGCGAAGACTCTGCCAGACAGTAGGACTTGTGGAAAATTGGGATTTCTCAGACCACCCAAGAACATCAAAAAAAGGTTTTGTCCATGTGAATCAGATTAACCAACTACGGTAATGCTTAGACACATCAAGATTCAGGCTTTCTTCACGTTGTCAACGCCAAGGTGGGTCTAGGCGGCTACGGGGCGGGCCGGGGCAGGCCAGTATTCCGGTTGATACTGAACTTGCGATTACGTCGGAAGG
>JAAFKN010000595.1:0-11592 GCA_011800035.1 Thermochaetoides dissita | reverse complement strand
GATTAGGTTGACGTCGTATGCTGGATGTCCGTTTACCTACCCACGATCTTCTCCGTCCGGGTAGGTAGCAAATCTGATCACCATGCAAGTGTGCGGCTGTGCCAACCAAATGGTTGCATCCTTTCCCCTTGAGTTGAATCGAAACTTTGTTTAAACCCATGCCCTTATCATCGACGATCAGCAGCTGATGGTTTCGACCTGTCATGGTCGTTTTTCGCAGGTTTTGTATGTTACATTAGTCTGGTCTTGGATGCGGCTCTAGAACAACTGCCATTGCCATTCACCAGTCAGTGACTGCCGTCCCCCTTCACTCGAGCTTTTATGTTACCGGAGGTTTCCCTCCCACGGACAAGTCTGGGTCACCCCTGATCCGATCTGACGCATCATGGGCTCCTGCCGTCTTCGCATCCTGGTCCTTGTTAGCTTTCTCGACAACTGCGGCAAGCGCCATTGGGCGTTGAAGATCTTACAGGGACGTGTCTAGCACCCACACTCGCCATCTCATCCATAGCCCTTGAGAGAACGAAACGCACAGTCCATGAACTGTGCCGTTGATTCATGTGGCGGCGCAGATGACGGTCTGACGTCCATCCAGTGTTTTTGGGCATGGGACCTCGTCTTTCCTTTTTGTTAATTGGCACCCTCTTTTGACCCCCTTCATCCTATCTTTTCTGTCATCAGAGGATGCTCCAGCTTGTGTCCAACTCTGTGCTCTTAAGATCAACGGACGGGTTTGAGAAACAACAAGGCCACTGAGTTTTCTTGGGTATCTGGTGAGCACTCAACCTCTGCAAAGAACGAAAAGCCTGTGTCCATCATTGTCTAACTCATCTTAGTTGCAAAGAGAGCTCTCTTTGCCCAAGGCCTGCCTAATCCTGAGCATATAGGCATATTTTCCTAGCCAAGGATTTAGTGTCGAGGGAGGCTGTATCTTTCCTGCAAGGCCCATTTTGGGAAAGAAGTACCTCGTCGAAGTTTGGATCGCGAAAGAGTTCGTTGAGTGGTTCTGAGAAACGAAACAGGTTATCCGCGGAACTTCCATTCCTGCACCCGTTTCGCGAATTTGTTTGGCATGCTACCAGAGATCCTTTCCTTCACCGCACCGGCGTAGCTACCAACACAGGTTAAGTGTGCCACACCTTGCAGTCGATCCAAAGCTAACTTGTTTATAGACGAGTCACACCTGTTGCCGGCTCTGTGTTTCTTCCGGAAGGCTGTGTCTAGTCACGCCGAGCTTTGTGCTTCTCTGGGGTTCTTCTGCGTGCTCTTGGAACATACACAGGTGCCGTCACCGTCAGTGCGGAGAGTTATCGTCTCAGACGTCGATCCTACTCGCGCCACGCCGCCTGCTATCGACAAGATCAGAAGCTTGTTGCATCCTCTTTATTTGACAAGCTTTCGGCTTTAAGTCGCCAGGATCTACCCGTCACATTGCCATTCAATTCCCGTTTTTGCTGGGGGTTCTCGAATGACGAACGCTTCCTCGCCACTACGTTCTTCAAACTCGAAACATCGTCATCGGCTTTTTCAGTGACTGACCAAGTCTTCGATTGCATCGCTGCATCTTTAACAAATAAATCTTAGCAGAGTAACCAATATCATTGATTTTCAAGAAAGGTGAATGAGACCCCTTGTTTTTGCTCCTGCGCTTGCAGTTTAACTTTTTACGCGAGTGATGTGGATGTTGGCATCATTCCTGTCGATATAGAGCTGAGGGCTAAGTGGCCCTCAGCCTCGGAAACAACTTCGAGCCCTTGAATATCCAATACCCGCTGCCGGCTTCTGTTAGAATTTGCAGTTTCATGCATTTGCTTGATGAAGTGTGACTGACTTGAGAAGCGCGTGAAGATCCCACGACGCGCGCGATTTTGTATTGTGAACCCTGGCTATCCAGTCTGTATCTTGTGATTTTTGAAAGAGAAACGCAAGAGACGTCGTGTCGGTCGAGGCGAACGAGACCCTGTGGCATTGAGCCGACATTGGTCACGATTGCTTGATGAGAAGGTCACTGAAACGGCTGTCTTATCATCGCGACAAAGGCAATTGAGGAATTAGAGAACTCGACTCGAAGGACTTGTCGACTCAGGACCCTTTTGTTCAAACCAAGCGTTGTCTGGACTCGAGTGTTGTGTTACGGACACGTTCCCATTGTCAAAACAAACGACAATTCGGTCTTTAATCACTGGCAAAGAAGTGGTCTCGACGTGGCTCTCAGGCAAGCAGCAATTGACGGCCACAGCAAGACACCATGGATGTTAACGCACTCCTGAATGTCTCACCTTCGGGACCAAACATCATCAGCACAAAGGATCCGAGTGCCAGCTCATTGACAATGGCCACTGAGGAGAGGACAGCAGGTCAAATGACAATGCCAACCCCTCCATCCCATGGCAGCAGCCCGGCAAGGAGAATGAGTGGAAGTGGGGCGCGGTCGCCGGGGAGACATCGAACCCCGTGGGATGCGGGAGGCTATTCATTGCCGCTGACAATAGACACTGCATCTGCGAAATCAATAGCGATCCCATCTCCTCGCAGCAGGCGCCCCACCTTTTGCTCTGATTCGTCCACAGAAACGCGACCCTCGATCAGTCCAACTTCTCCTGCCCATAAATACTCACTCTCTCATGGTTCGATTTCTTCCTCCTACACTTCCTCCACAACATCCTCACTCAACTTCGGATCTGCACCTTGCTCCGGATCCCACTCTCGCATCTCCTCTCTATCCACAGTCAGCGAGCTACAACCATTAACATCCTCCTTCAAGGACTGGTCATTGCTTTCTTCCGACAGCAACTCCAAGAAGATGGCTGAAGAGGTACCCCGAGAGGAGTACCACCGCCGTCTCCATGGCACTCATGATACCATTGACCTGACTGGGGATGATCGTCGCCCCAAGTCGCCTACCGATGCGGTCATCCGTAGGCACGGCAACATGAGCAACAGGTGAGTCTATCTGCATTTTGCCCGACTTTACTGCTGAGTTCCCTTGATCCCCGCCATGCCCATCCCCCTCCAAGACACACAAGATGCCCTTCTTCCCGGGGCGGACATGAGTTTCCCGGCTTGAGATGCACATCCCCCTGAAGTTACCCAGAGCCCCTTTTCTGAAACCATTTGTCGTTGGTCCCTTATAAATTTCGCGGGGAGCCGTGACAAAGTCTTTTTTCTTTGCTATCAGGTCAAAAACATCAGTCCGTGAGATCAGAACTCAGTGTCAAGAGGAGCTTCTGGCCCGACAGGCATGATCTCCGGAACATACACAAAGCCCCCTTCTCACTGAAGTCATGTGTCGGTGTTCCAATACATTTTTCGCGGTGTGCTGCGACAATGTATTTTTTTTGTTCTCCCATCCCAAACATCAGACCGCGCACCCAATGCGGAAAGTGACGCGGACCCGCGCGCGAGGCTCTTTCAACGTCGAGCCTTCGGATCGGCCACTCAGGATTAGCAGCACCACCCGATCGGGCAAGCGGGTCGATCACTGCTTCGGATCGACAAGACCAGCTAGAGATTTCAGTCTGCACATCATCCATCAGTCCAGCCGCGCCAACATCAAGTCACCAACCTTGGGATCGCGGTGCCAGCCAGCCGGGACAATACTCTTCACAACATCAGATCACGGGCTCTAGATGATCAGCACGCGATCTAATGTCTTGCACATCCCATCACAAGACATGAGATCGCGAATCACCCCGCAACTTCAACACTCTGACCGAACCGTGCGATCTCAGACGGGCTACACTCCAACCGGAGAGCTGGACCTTTGCGCGCGGGCTCCAACATTCATCTTCCTCTTCCTCATCCTCACATCACATTCACATTCTATTTGATGCCCACACCTTGGTCATGTTCCGTCTTTGTTTCATTTTCTCCAACACTCATCTCCCCAAGTTTGCTAGACGTTTGAGTTGGTGTGTCTTGGCATCCTGCAAGTGCGGGATCTCTTTGCACTGCCCCACAACTTCCCGTCAGCCAAGATCATCACAGCCTATCGGAGATTTTTGTGACACGGGATGTGGCTTTGTGCATCTCCTGCTCATCGCCCCACAATTCCCCGCACTCAATCTTCTTTGCTTCCTCCTAGACAGAACATCCCCATTTGGTCCAGACAACAAGCCCCCTTTATACTCTGTTTGGTTAACGTTAACGGTTGCTAACATTGGCATCGGCAGTCTGAGCAACCTTCGCTTCACCCAGAATAATGTCGCCGGCACCTCGGGTCAAGGTCGCCAAGATGCACATGCAGCACTTCACAACTTTGCCTCCGCCGGCTTGTCAAATGAACCCAACAACACCCCTGCTGAGGATCTCGAAGAAGGAGCTGCCAATGTTGCCCCCGCAACCAACTCGGTCATGCAAGATGTTGCCAATACCCAAGCCAACCATCCGTATGGACTTGCTGCCCCACCCAGTTTTCGATACGTCCAGCTCAATGAGCCGCTTCCTCCCATTGGCCTCCATGGCCGTTCCATTGCCGAGTTCATCAACACCATTGACTGGAGCCACCCAATCTATGCCGGTCCCAACCGCGTCGTTTTCGTTAGCCGCAATGTCATTGAGGTGGCTGCCCAGTTTGTTCACGACAAGGACGAACTGGAAAAGGAAGTCAACATCTTCGTTGGCACCATCTGCAAGTTTATGGATAACTGCAATCTTTACAGCAATACTGCCAGAATCCCCTGGCGAAAGGCACTCTCCCACTTCTTTGGGAGGAACAAAAAATGCACCCGCCAGGTTCCGGAAAACGTCTGGATCGTGATGTGCCGCAAGCACTACCAGCGTGCTCGTTATCGGAATACTACCGAGTACAACAAGCGATTGATCCGTCTCATTGCTTTCCAAGTTCTCCGTATTGAAAACTGGAGCGAAAGCAATAGGTTGGGTGGCACCCCTCAGAATGGCATTGTCGAGAGCTGGAGTCTCCAGCCCCGCCGTCGCGAGCAAATGCGTATCGACGAAGCCAGAAAGCGCAAACTTGAGGAGGACGAGGATGCCGAGGATGATGAAGATGAGATGGATGATCTGGATGTGCCCACACCCGCCACAAGCGGCGGGTCCAGCCAGATTCCTGACTGGCTGCTGGAGATGTGCCGCGATGGCTACTCCACCATTGACATTCTCCGCATTATCCTCGAGATCAAGGTTCGTTTGGACAGTGGTGAGCTCACTCAGATTCCAGACATTGAGATCCTCCCCAAGATCTCAGGAGATCAGTCCCAGCCGAGGCCAAAGCCTCGTACTGGACGAGTTTCCAAGGGTGCCTCTAAAGACTTGGGTCATAGAAGGACCCAGTCATTGGGGAATCCTTCTGCCGGGTTATCCCGCCGCCATGCCAATGCTTCTCGGCGCTCAAGCCAGCCCAGCGACGCCTCTCGCCACGATGCAAAGCGCCAACGTCGGGGCAACTATGAAGACAAGACCTACGAGGATGATTTCGATACTTATGCTGGCCGTGCCGCTGGGCGTCCAGACCCGCTTCGGACCCTTCCATCTACCAGCTCAAATCTTTCGTCCTTGTCGTACGGCGGCTATGGTGCTGGAGCCAGTGGTCCTCTTCCTGCTCCAAGACCCAACATGTACAACTCTGCGGCGACTGGCTCCTTCGCCAATACCCGCCCTTCCCATCAACGAACGTTCTCAGATATCTCCAATCTTCCCTGGGACAACGGCGTAACCTACAATACTTCAACCACGGGCTACGATCATCCTGCCAATGGTATGCAGCAGGAGGTTCTTCACAATCCCTCCTTTAACTCGACTGCCTATCCTCAGTGGCCCGAGATTGGCTATGCTCCACGGACTCAAGGCGCATCCTATCACCAGCAGCATCAAGCTCCGACGGTCTCTTATTCTCAGCAGTCTTTTTTCCCGCCTTTATCCACGTCGACTCCCTGCACCAACGCTAGCCACTCGCGCCAGCCCTCGTCGTCATATGTGATTAGCTACTCTTCCACCACGGGGGGGAATGCGTCCTCAGGTGCTCATGGAGGATTTGCTGCTGGCTATAACGCTGGACGAGGCGGCTATTCTGGCGGTGCTCAGAGCGGCTTCGGTGCCGCCTACAATCTTGGGGGGACCTCCTCGACCTCTGGCGCCCAAGGTCCGTTCGGCAACACCTACAATCCCGCCAACGGCCAAGGTCATAACAGCTATACGTCTGGCCCTGCCGGTGGTCAGCAATATGACGGCTTTGACCGCACCGCGGACGATGAGTCGAAGCGCCTCGGTCGCCACTAAATCCCGTAACTTGGGCGCGATGAGCAGTCTTGCTTAGTGCTCTGCATCCAGCGAGCGAGCAGACTGATTCCCAGGATTCTTGACCCCCAACAACCGAAGTGTTCGACAAGGCACGGCAGATATTTCTACGATTCATTGATCTTCCACAAGAAGAACGCTGCTTCGGTCATTGACCTCGATAGCATCATCAGCTTGCATCCCTTGATATCATCGACTCCATTCTTCTCTCGCCATTGAAAAAACCAGCTTGTTGCAACGAGCAGCATTCGACCAGCAAACAATACATCCCATGCGCACTTATCGGATCACATTCTTTTCAGACAATTAGCAACAGTTTATCGGCTTTTCTGGGCGCAACCATCATTTTGGGATTTGGGAGGATGCATTGTCAAGGCGTTCGGGTGTTTACGGCGATGATACCCAACTCCCCCTTTTCTCCATTTCCTTTCTCTTTCCGGTTCAACACGGTATCCATCATTTTGTTTCCTGCTGGGTTTAGGTTCTCAGGGGATAAAGAAAAAAAAGACTGGTCAGGGATTGTGGTTGGGGGATGAATCGGGATTGGGCGTTTGGGTGTTTGGTCGGTTATCGATCGAGGGACGACATCTACCAATGGTAATGACCAGAGAGGAGGTTTGGGGGTGGGTGGTTATACGGTGGTTAATTGGCTCTAGTCTCTTTACTTTTCCTTTTCTCTTTTTTTTCTCTTCTGCCTTGTGTTCTTATGCATTTATTTCTAGATCCGCTTTATCTGGTTTGCCTCTGAGGCCAAGTTTTCCATTCACTTTCCTCATCCCACTTACTACTGCCCTCGAGATCAGAAAGACCCAGAGGTGCATGGGATCTATGTGGTGGACAAACTGGCTGGGACAGAGTGCATTTGAGAAACAGATTACATAGCGTTGCGTTATTTACTCGTTAGTTTGCATTTTGTTGGTGCTTTCGCTTGTCATTTGTGATTTTTGCTTGTTGGGAACTGCTGGGCGGTTTGGTGCAAAGGAGCTGGGGATCTGGCGTTGGGTGTTGTGCTTCGTAAGCCCGTTTTGGAGCTGTTGATGGTGGCGTTGATGGTGTTGAGGGGGATGTTTTTTTCGCTCTGTTTTGCCTGCCTTGCGTAAATTGCCTTTCAGTAATTGCTTTGCCTTGCCTTTGCGTTTACCAACGATGCCTGCCATTGTCATACTCTGGGAAAGCAAAGGGGCAAAGAGCCTGGGACCGCATACACCACGACCACATACACCACGTAGGTGAACCTCCTCTAAGTATGTAGTCCTCTGGACGTGAGGGACATCGGAGACTTCAGGACTGGGAAAAGGAGGGAGATAAGGAGGAGGGAGATAAGGAGGAGGGAAATAAGTGGAAAAAGAAGTTTGGAGAGAGTCGTGAGCTGTGGTAGCGAGGAGACATGGCTGTGAGGAAGGGATAAGCTGGATCAGACACACATGGAGGATGGGTGTATTTTTTGGAAGGCTCGAGCTTTAGACTGCCTGCGTTTCATTCTCACTAGATTGCAATCACATAGATGCGAGTTCCTCTCGGTCCAAAAAGGATGGATGAGGAAATAATGAAACACAATATGGTCATTGTATTTTGCGGCTTTCTTGAGCCCGTAGAGAGAATAAACCTTGCCTTGCTGAATTCTGATTAACCAAGTCCAAGGTTACACTTTGTGTGTCACTCGATCTGATCACATAATCGAGCGGCTTGTAGCTAGGTAGGTTCCTTAGCCTGTGTATCACGAGGGCTATGTCATCGGGAGAATTCCCTTCAAGTTAGCTAGAGGATATGCTGTCCAATTGTCCAAACTCTGCGAAACTAGACTTCACTCCTACGAAACCAGCCTAAAGAAATATCCTGGTCTCATCTCACATGCGTCGAGGTAGTCAGATAAGATCGACCACATCAGACAACTGAGGGCTAGACTAACAACGGCTTTCTAGGCTCATCTAGACTGACTGACATCCAAAGAGCAGGGAATAGCACCCAAAGTAGTCGCACTGTGCGGTGCGTGAGTGGAGGGAACATTGTCATCTTGACTTATATCCTACCTACGTCTGTCATATGGCAAGATAGAATGAGGTGAGAACGGCAAGGTGGATCTACTGTTGAAGGGAGTCGGAATTGCCCGGCTCAAACCAGAGTCATTGATTGAAGTTTATGGATGAAAAGCATGTGATTGGGGTGCAATCGGTGTTTAGCAAGAGTGTTAAATGGTGAGATGTGACTTCTCGGAAGGAGTCGGCTCTTGTGGTAATGTGTTACCATAGGATGTGAATTTTGTTTCGGCAATAAGTTACGAGAAGATTGCTCAAGTGTGGGGTACGAGGTCTGTGAGATCGAGATCATTCTATCAACGGTCCGATTTGAAATCGTGAGTTGCCACTGCACTTGAGACGGGAACGCAACTGTACAGGGCTGTTCCTTGGTTGTAAACGGCGGACAATGCTTAACTTATGGCTGGTATGGTTCAGCATATCCTCGGAGAAACAAGCACCACGAATAGAGGATGAGTCGGAGAGTACAGTCAGCTGGAAGCTTTGAGCATGGTATGCACCTGCTTGTCTCGGCGGATAAGCCGTCCTCTGAGAACACAGCACACAGACTTCTTTGAGTTCTGCAGCAAGATCATGCTTTGGGAATGGAATGTGGAGGCAACTATGTGATAGCAGCTATCATAGATCAGCGGTGCGGGCGTGAACAGGTCCGGTGGTATCTGTTTCAATAGCCAACAGACGACTTGCTGTTTCCCAGCATTGGGGGACTTCAATAATGGATAATACACTTTTGTTGTATTCGTGCTCTGAATGTCCTTTTGTGCTACATTGATGGCTAGCAAAAGTCCTAGAGGCAGTACCTGTTGAGGGATGAGTTAGCGTGGCCTGACTGGAATAAACCACTTCAAATACCACCACTGAGACTTGTAAAACATTATGCTCAGAGCTTGGATTTGGAGCAGGTAACTGGGTTGGAATATCTGTTTTGGGAGCAGACATGCCAGGTTGCTAAAGTGTCATCGGCATGGAGGTTACTGTTGAATCGCATGCCATATATCACAGAGCTGGCATACATGAACAGTTTCCCGTTTTCTTCATACATTCACCAGACCATAAAAAAATCGGAACGTTAGGAGCCCGACTGTGAAAGTTGCAGCTTGTTTATAGCACGAAGTGACTTCGTAAAACCGTTATTTCAGGTGTATTCACAAGAACTCAAAAAGACCTTGAGGATGATGCCAAGAGCTCCAAGGCCAAGCTTCGAGTGGGGCCCCTACCCAGCCATGGGTACGTACCTGATACGGCCCGTGCGCCTTACCAAGCCGGCTCCACGGGTTTCTAGCGCTTCCCCAAACAATCGGTGGATTGGAAGCTTAGGTTTCCCTCTCCAACAAGCTCCAAGAACTGTTGAAGCTTTTCGATGTCGTCATCCGGCATACACGTCGGAATCGATTAGTGTTAGACTTCTCCCAGCTCTCAATGAGGGTGCGAAAGCCGATTTTCTCAACGGAACTAGACGAGGCAGAAAGTCTAAAGTTTAGTCGACAGATCGATCCGTGCACGATCTGCCGGATGTTAGCAGAAAGCCTCTCGACAACCAAGGCAACAGGACTTCAACACACTGCAAGCCGCTGTAGAAACTACTTCATCTAGGATGGCCGGCGTGAATTCTTGCCGGAATGAGGAGGCGGATGCGACTATGGTTCCAGTCCGGAGCCGTGTGACTTGACCATCTTCATGGGTAGCAGCGAGTGTGACAGGATGCAATCTACCCTAGCCGAGAACATGGATGAAACGCTTCTGGTATTTCTTCTGCATCCGAAGACCCCGGGCCAGGGTGTCTGTTCCCTTTGTTCTCTTTTTACAAGAGATATCCTCGCTTGCCTGCTTCTTCCTCAGTCATCACATTCTTCTATGTTACCAGGACAGTTGATCAACGTATCTGGGCCCATTCTGCTGGATTTTGGTTTGCAGCTTAACCTTAAGCTTAACATCAGATGATTTAAGCGCAACACCTCTCTGCGGGTCAACGGCACAGCAGATTGGTCTTGCGACACCACAGGACAAGATATTGCGCACGATGGCAATCATATCTCTAAGGGCGGCCCTGGGTGTCGTTATCTTATGTATCTGCACATACTTCATCGCTCTTACGAAAAGCATCCTTAGGGCTCGCAAAACTGGGCTAGTATACATCGTTACGCGTATGTCATGCCTTCGTTGGCCTTTGATAGCTTGACTTTGTAGCTAACATTTAGCCCAGCTGTTTCCCCATTCTTCCGCCCATGGCAGCTTACATGCGGTTTATGGGTGCCCTTGATCAAGCTGCTTCCTCGACGATGCTGGGAAAACTGGCTCTTGTACGTCATGATTTTGACCCTTGGATCCTGACTCCAAGCTGACCGAACTCCAAGTGTCCTACTTCCTGAGTGGGGTTATCGAACTGGCCAGGAGCATTTTGACCGGCTGGGCACCGATACCTTCCTGGTGGTGTATCCTGGGGGGATGGTATTCTTCACCCAGAGCCCTGAAGTCATCGCGAAGATGACGCACAGTCGAGATGCTTTCCCCAAGGATATAGAGAAGTACGGCGTCCTGAGAATGTTCGGGAACAACGTCCTCACAACTGAGGGAGCTCTGTGGCGTATGCATCGCAAAGTTACCAGTGCCAGCTTCAATGAGAAGAATGCCGCACACACCTTTCGTGAGGCCATCAATCAAACACATGGAATGTTGCGCCACTGGTTTGGCTCAGAGGGCGAGAAGACAGGTTCCACCAAAACTATTTGGACACTCGAGCACGACACTATGCGCTGGGCACTCAACATCATCGGCTATGTTGGCTTCGGCTTGCGTTTGATCTGGCCAGGTCAGGAGCTGCCGTCTGATCTAGACCCAAAGCTGGCCAAATACGGCAGTCTCAGCCCTCCTCCAGGACACACCCTGTCGTTTACCGATTCGCTTGAATTGACGTTGAAAAGGATCGTAAGCATCCTTGTTCTGCCGACGTTTGTTCTGAGTACGTCTCCATCCCTGATGCATGGGAGCTTCACTAACCCGGATAGAAATACTCCCATTCAAGTGGGCGCAAGAGGCCTATGAGGGAAAGACCAACTTCCTTCAGTATATGAATGAGTTCCTACAGGACAAGATCGAAGAGGCTAAAAGCGCTGGACCTCAAAAAGAAGGCATGGACATCATGGGCCAGTTAGTTCAAAGCAAATATGGTCGGAACGCTTCGTTATCCTCCAAGAGCAAAGATGGCATCCCGAACACACTTAATGACAGCGAAATCATCGGCAATGCCTTCATTATGATCGTTGCCGGTCACGAAACAACTGCCAACACACTGCACTTCGCC
>JAAFKN010000594.1:0-11599 GCA_011800035.1 Thermochaetoides dissita | reverse complement strand
AGGGAGCCGAGAGAGTTGAGGTCGAGAATGGGCGGTGGTATGCCGCCGGAGGATCATCATGGTCATCGGGGAGGTGGTGATGACAGGAATAGCAGGAAGAGGAGGGGCGAGGGCCCGTCCATGGAGGTTTCTGGGCATGGACATGGACATGGTGGACATGGAGGACATGTGGACAAGCGGCCTAGACGTTAGTAAAGCTGGGTTTGTTGTCTTTTTGTCGGGGGAATAGAGGGGTAAGGTGCGTGGACGCAAAAAGAAAGGGAATGGGAAGGATAGGCTCGTGACGAGGAAAGAGGAGGACCGGGCTACGAGAGTTATATCGTCATTCATCGTCGTCGTCGTTTTCGTCGTTCGTCAATCGTCTCGTGTTTTCAGCTGTCATCAGAAAGTCAAGTCAGAGAGCATTCCTACCTACCAGAATGGAGGATACATGCCTACATACACTTGTTTTTATGACTTTCTATTACATACATGCATACACCGACCTTCTCTTCGCTCGGCCAGTTGAGATATATGGACTCGACCAGGATAAAAGAGGAGGCTTCCTTGTGATTTTTTTATTCGGGAAGGGAACAATCAACTGCTCGACTTCAATTGTTGTCAGTCAGTCAACTCAACTCAATCAACTTCGATTCGGATATCCGTTTTTGTTGCTACAAGAGTTTTTTTTTTATACGAATTGCATGGCATGCGACTACATATCGGCGATCTCAACCGTGATTTCGAGCGTGATGGGGAGAATACGTCCATCAACTAACCAACAACTGAACTAAACTGCCTGGATGATTACCATATCCGGACGGTGGTTGATCCCTCTTAAGGGCAGTGGATGCTCTTTGATGGTACTACTTACTACCCCTCGGGTGTACTCGACAATCGTGATGCATACTTAAGAAACAGACATAGACCTGGGGTTCCAGAACTTTCCCCTCATCTCGAGGCATTCCAGCGATAAGGCAGCTCAGACGTCTGCATACTCCATCCATCCCCCTCCTCTAATCACAAATGGGCCGTTCATGACAGTCGTCTCTTCAGCTACAACAACCCGATCATAGACCATCCACCATCAATCGCTTGGCCGTTCTTTCCCGGATTTTTCTTCTGTACCATTCAACTCTGTACTATTACCAAGCAACCCTAAGCTATTTGACGGATACGGATACCCTATCCTCTTTTTTTTTGGATTATTATTTTGCTTCCTTGTGGTTTAGTGATTTGTGTAACGTATGATATGTGTACCACTACGATAAAACAGAGAGATTCATACGGATAGATGCTAGCATTTGGACACAACTGGTTGGGACGAGCCCATGTTTTTACTATTATGAATGAATACACGGCGGATGAGTCTGTTCACGGGATAGGGATCAGAGGGCAAATGTTCAGTGTATCACTACAACTCACGCGGGTATGGGTTCGTGAATCACGGATTGAATTCTGGATAGGCATCAATCCAGCTATATAACCTGAAGAACTGGTTTATGGGTGCATACACCCCGCTCCCCTTGTGAGCCTCATCCATTCTGATACGTTGCGGCTCAACAGGCGGCGCGAACCCGTCGGTTGGTTGGTTGGTTGGTTGGTTGGCAGGAATCCTCAACCCAACACCCCCTGTCTATACGGCTTAGCTTAACTGAGCTGAGCTAAGGCAAGCATAAAGTGAGGCACTGCCTCTCTGCAAGATGAGGTCATGGCAATCAACGTGCTGTGCCGCTCGTGTACCTCTTACGTGCTCCGCTGGTTGAGCCGGATCGCCGTGTGGCTCTGGTACCGTACCCGACATATTATATTATATGACCCTATAAGCCGCCGACCAAAATCCATCATATTGGATGTTTGGCTTATCACTTGAGCGGCTGATATCCCAACTATTTACATTAATTAGGAGGCCCGGTCGGGAGACCATGTAGTAAAAAAAAAAAAAAAAAAAAAAAAAACCAATTACGTTATGGTCAGGGGCTCTCACTTCCCTCACTTTTGCGGCGTTCACGCATCACAGATCACCATAAGATGCACGGGGAACCGGACATGATGGAGATGGTGATATAAACCTTGCCGTGTGGGGAAAAGTGAGCACGCGTGAGCAAGTCATGGAAGGGAGCACTTGGCTCAGCCACGAGGCCAGGAGGAGAGCGAAAAATCGCCGAATACTTTTGGACAGCTTCATCTCTCCCCCATCTCAACAAGCCATTTCCAAGAACTGCTGCTGCGACTCCTGGTCATGTTCTCAATCAATTGAGCTATTGGATAATTACCTCTGGCTTACAGGCGATCGATCGGGATGTGCCATGATCACTTTGGCATCTTCTCCTGTTCAGAAGATCACCTACCTAAGCAACCGCCAAGATCTCGAACGGTGTATTGGAACGGTGAAGTGTGAGGATGCAGAAGAGATTGGGCAGCTGTGCCCAGTATGGGAGAGAGCTCATCTGGTCACAGAGGACAGAGAACACAAATGTCCTGAATTCTCACTGTTGACGTCGCCTGGGACCCCTTAAGTGTGAACAGAATGGGAAGGGTGGAGAGGACGGAGGAAGGGTATATATATACGAGGAAAGCTATATGAGGAGGGTGGAGTGTGGATGTTTTTTTGTGAATCCGACAGAGCAGTTTTGTCTTATGTTTGATAGACTATGTTTCTAATCATTTCCAAGTTGCAGTTTACAACTACTATGTTGACCCAGAGAGAGGTAGCTTCACCTACCTCCAGAGACAAACCACAACCAACAAACTTAGCTCAGCTAAAAGAGCGGCACAGTCAATTCCCACTCCTCATTATCACTTGACTGACGTATTGGTTTGGTCATCAATTGCGCCACAGAACCTCCTACACAGCTCGTCTCAGGAAGCACGTGTAGTCAGCCATCAGTCCATGATGGGTTCATAACCTTTGCCCCCTGCAACTTGATATTGGGCCAGTCAAGGCAGACGGCCTGATAGAACTCAACGGTAAGTATACAGCAGGTAATCTAATTCCCTTGGGTAGTCCATAAACTTAGAGGGCAAGGAGGATCAATTGAGCCGTCTCACATGCTCTCGACCTTGGACACCACTTTTCTCACCGCAAGGTGGCCTCTCAATCTCCCTCTCATAAACCACACTGCCCGGTCACTAGGCACGAGCATACGCCCAAGACAAAAACGCTGACACAGTTGACAAACCGAACCGATTCCATTCCATTGCCATTCCATTCCTGAAAGACACAGAAAGCCGCCCACCACCATGTAGGTATGTTCTCTCTTCCCCTAACCTAGTAACACAGAGAGCATTGGAGCCAGAGCCCACGGCCATGACCGCATCATCCATCATCGGATGTAAGGGTTGGTATCAGGCCAGTCTAGCCTGTCATCTCCATTCCAAGCTGTCTCATTTTCACAGGACAGCACAGAAAGCGACAAAACGGGAACCAACCAGCCAACCAGCTTAGCCTAGCCCCTAGCCTAACCCAGGCCACATCCACAAAACCAAGCCAGAGAACCACCACCCCTTCTTATTCCCAGAGAGTTTTTTTTAAAAACAAAAAAACAAAAGCAACAAAGGAGGAAAAAAAAAAAAACAGACGTGATGATACCTTACCCCCGTTTCGCCCACCGTAAAAAACGCCTTGGTATCTCGGAAATGCAAATGCACATGACATGAATGCCGGAATTCAACCCAGTCTCTCTCGTTCGCACGCGATGCAATGAAAGAAAAGCCTATAAGCGCACATCTGCCGTACTACCGTACCCGTATGAGCGGCGCAGATAGGTACCTATGTATGTCTGGTATCGACGGGAAAGGGCTGTTGAACAAAGCGAGCGTCGTCGTGAAATACGTTAAATTATTTAATCGTCATCGTCCTCGATCGGATCGGGGTTCGTGGCACGCAGTACGCGCGGGGGCTGAGCCACTCGCCGCGAGTAATCGTGATTATCCTGCAAGGAGCCAAAGCTCTCGCGGGAGCCGTTCGGGTCACCCATGTAGATGCCCTTGGCGAATGGATCCAGACGCGGGTCGACAGCCATCATGCGGCTGCGACGGTGCGAGTCGGCCCAGCCGTGCGCCGATGAGGTGCCTGAGAAGTCGCCTGTATGGGGGGTGGCAAGCCGACCAGGAGATCCGGCGCCGGTGCCGCCAGTGGAGGTACCGAAGCCGAATTTCTCGTCGCTTGCAAGGCGATTGCGTCTCCGCTTGGCAAAAAGCAGCCAGCCCATGGCAAGCAGCAGACACACGCCGCTAACAACACCAATAACGATGCCGGCGATGGCACCGCCGCTGAGACCCTTGCTACCCGATGAGATGACGGGTTGGCTGCCGGCTCCGGAAGACGTCGGGGTAGCCGTCACGGTCAGGACGGTACCGCCGACAGTGACAGTCTGGATGGCGCCGCCCTATTGACAAGTCAGTAAAAGCAAGAGGGGACATCCGGAGAAGAGGGGATGTGGGCCCGCCGGGGAGATAATGGGAAATGAGTCATACAGAGGAAGTGGAGGAAGAGGAGGAGGAGGAGTAGGAGGAAGAGAAATGAGTATCAAGGTTAGAGGAGGTCGAGCTCGACAACGGGAAGCTGGTTCTGGAGCTGACCGGGCTTGTCTTAACCAACCGACTCAGCCTTGAACGTCATCAACCGCTTAGATATTCAAAGTTACGAAGCAAGGGGGCCACTCATCCGGCGGGCGCACAGCTAGCTCAGCATCCCGGGTGAGAACTTAGAACTTACCGGAGTGATGGAGGAGTGTGACGATATCTCGGCAGCCGGAGGGGCAGTGCCGGTTGGGGAGGCATCGTCGACCAACATGTAGCCGTAGGTATCATCTCCACCACAGTAGTCTGATGGATAGCCCGGGCACGGGTTCTGGCAGTCGGACAGCGGCCTTTGGTCGTCCTTGTTGGGCATGAGGTTCGAACACCAGCAGTTCTTACCCTGCACGATGGCGAGGGCGAAGTCAAGGCCGTGGCAGTGGTTGAAGCAGAGACCGTCGCTCTGGTAGTTGCTCCGGCCTTGGGAAGGGTCAGCAATGAACCGAGGGTTCTCGATAACGAGAGATACTCACTGGCGTCGGTCTCAGCGGTATTGCTGCTGGCGCAGTAGTCCATGGGGATGGACGGCTTTGCCATTGCCGACCCGGCGAGGGCGGCGAGGCTCAGACCGGCGCATATGAGGGTTCGATGCGCCGTCATGGTGTAAGTGCAAATGGGAGCTGGAGCTGAAAGTCGGTACAGCTGCTGCCGGAGAATTTGGAGTCGGGGCAGTCGGGCTTGGACAGCTGCTCGGGGCTGAGCTCGCAGCAGGCGAGCGTTCGGTCGGAGCCAGCAGATGGCAAAAAGAGATGTGAGATCTAGGGTTTTCGGCTTGATTTGGTATTTGGTACTTTGGGGCGAAAAAAAGAGAGCCAATTGCTAGGCCATGAGGTGGCCGCGACGTGGACAGGGACAGGAAATGCTGTCGCAGCAGGGCAGGGCAGCGGCGGCAGCACTCTCAATCAATCAATCTAAACGACGCAACGACTCAACGACTCAAGCCACGGCCATATCAGAGAAAAGATATCAATCAGCAGGCGGCGGACTGGAGGGCGATCGACCTGCGATGTGTTGTTGTGGCGTCCGTGGGATCCGTAGCGAGTGGAATTCGCAGGGATGCCGCTGTGGTGCCGTCGATGAGGGCGAGAGAAGGAAACGCGAGAGGGTGAGTGCCAGAGTGGGAGGTGCCTCGCAGATGGAAGAGGCCCAGGGCAGCAAAACACTGTAACTGTAGCGGGCAACGAGTGTGGAAGTGTGGAAGTGTGAGAGTGTGTGCGAGGGGAAATGTGGCAGTTCAGTTGGCTGGAATCACAGTTGGTGTTGCGAGTGCAAGCGTCGGAGTCTACACACAACAACAATGACAGCAAATCGGCAGCAGCCAGGTGAGACTCGGCCAGGTTCCAGGTTGAAGGTTGGTTGTTGAGGTGATCCAGGATCCAGGTGAGCTGTGAGCCGTGAGCCGTGGGTGCAGCAGCCAACAGGTTGTGGGCGAGTGAGAGAGCGGGAGTGGGGAATGCGAAGAAAGCGGCGCAACTTCAGCGGGCTCATTGACATAGCCAGGGATCTGCAGCCCACCACCACCACACTGGAGCACCACTCCACTGGAGCAGCACCGGGCAGCGGACACACAACGCGCCGGCAGCAGGCAGTGGAAGACGGCAGCAGAGTCAACGGCCAAATCCGAGGCCGCAGACGGTTACGGTTACAGGTTACAGAGCACTTGGGCATGCTACAAAGACAGCCAGATGAGCTGGCTGGACAGCACCATCACCTTAGCTTGCAGCGGAGTCGGACGGGTTGAATGGAGCCGTTTCTGTCATGGTTTGTTGACGGTGGCTGGCATTGAGGTGTTCCTCTGCAGGATCGCCCACAGACTCTCTTGCATGGAGCGCAGCTGCAGAACGTACCGCAACCAGACCATGGAACATCGCGAACCAAGAATCAGTACCACCTCGGCCAGCCAGCCGTCTTGGGCCGCGCAGCAGCTGTCGCCGACTGACTGACCATTTGACCACCACGGCTGAACAAGCCAAGGCAGGCCCTTCCCCCGTTTTCGACAGTTCCGACACTCTCTGTTCCAAGACAGGCCACAGCAGGCAGAGCAGGCACAACCAGCAGGCACACAGGGAGACTCGGCTGGCAACTGTGAAACGGCAACTTCCACTTGATGAAAAAACAATGTCGTCACCGCGCTCCACTACCGCCTTCCCTCTTTTGCATGCTCCAGAGTTGAGACCCTGCCCGTACCCGGTACCTTGAGATGCGCCCCGCCAAACCTGCAGCAATGGCACTCTGCTTCCCTGTTTAGTGCGCCTCCTGATCCCTGCCGCGCTGAAACCTGCTGAAAGCGCGCTCTCCACAGCAGCCTTGCATTGAGCCGGGCCAACAACAGCACAGATACGACCAGCAAAACCGTGCAAAAACCCCCAGCGTGTTGTGGTCTTGGCAACCGGCCGGCCAGTGCTGGATACACGTGTAAGCAAAGCACGCTTGCTGCACTCCGGGAGGGGCAGGTACCAGTACAAGGCAAGAGGGTCCTCTTGGCATGGAAGAATTCACCGATCACCGATCACCACGGACATCGCGGCAAGCTGATTTTTGCATGCTTGCGATTTCCTTGCAGGGATTGTGCAATCCCGCACTTCGTGTTCGAGTTGTGTGTGTGTGTGTATGTGTGCCAAACCATTCACTTCTCATAAAGCCAGCCCTTCCTGTGTCCAGCTACGGAACACTGCTTGTTGCCCTCGTCTGCCAGATCTGCCAGGAATGCTGTGTTTTAAATATACGCTCCTTCGGTCCAGCTTGCTGATGATAACTGCGGGGAGCGTGGTTGCCAGGGGAGCGCTTGGTGTGGGTTTGGGCGCGGCAAGGCCCGTATCTTCATAAAAAGGGCCAAATTGCACGCCGATAAGATCGGAGGCATTATCTCTGTGAATCTCCGAACAACGACGCGCGTCCTGATGACGAGTGTTGGCCATTTTTTCTGATGCTCTGAGCCTCTCTCTCCTCTCCTCACGCAACTGCCGGCATCTCGTATTGGCCGGGTCTCGTGAGCACGCATGGCCGGAACAGCATTCCTCCTCAAGGCGGCGTCAGTACCCGGATGAAACCGTGATATCCCGTTGCTCATCCCCCAGCCTCATAGAGCAGGAGGGAAATGCGGCAGCAGCAGTGCTCTCCCTCAATTCAGTCACTTTTCTACTGTTGTTTCTCCCCCAGAAGAGACGGCCAGGTTCTCTTTGTGACCCTTGTCCAACCTACCACAGCCAGATCCCCCAACGGCCAGTCCAATCATCCACCGAGCGTGCCCATCCCAAGGCCTCTTATTAAAAAGCCAGGCCACCCCTCCTGCGACAGCGATTGCCACCAGACACAGCCGAAACCCAACCAGACCCAGGCCAATCCATGCCCGCCTCGGACACCAGGACGCCAGGAAAATGAGTCGTCTAGCCCAGTTAGCGATGAGCGTCTGTTGCAGCGTCTCGACTTCAGACAAGCCGTCGTTCCTGGGATTCAGGCTCCCGACTGGCTGAGAAGCGGCCTGCCCTTGACACGACGCCTGCTGCGGTGCAACACCAACACCACCGCCGACGGTTGCATCTCCTTTGCTCTGTCTTGTCTCTGCAGACGTACGTAACGAGCCAGAGACAAGGCCGTCGCAGTCGATTTGGGCAATTGGATCTGCGACGTTGTGTCTGTCTTACCTACCCTTATCAGTATTGTGAGAAGGGCGAAGCCAAGGTAGGAAGGGAAGTAGGTCGCTGCACGCCGATAGATCGACAGGCTCCTCTTTTTTGATGTCCGGCAACGCTCTCGATCATTGTCTGTTCCGTCCGGTTCCGGTGCTTTGGAGAGAAAAAAAAACAATAAGAATCCAGTTGCTCGGGCTGCCCGTGCCGGGATGGTGATGGAGTTGGCGATGGTGGCGTAGGATAGCTTTGAGGTGAGAGATTTATACGGGTGATATGCCTACAGAGCCTTCACCACTGTTTTCCCTAGAAAAAGGGGCAGAAGCATTGCCAGCAATAGCGTTTTTTTTCTCGCGGAACACACCCTGATGCAGGAACAGCGACCCGTCCATCGTACAAAAGAGTCCCGATGATAAGGTAGCGATGAAAAGGAGGGACGGAAAGAGAGACTTTGATAGATAAAGCACGCTGTTGCACTACCCTACCCCGCGGGACCGTCCCCGCCGATGATTATATACATGAAACCGAACCATATCTCGGCGAGAAGTAGAGAAATTGAGTGGGAAAAACAAACAGCTGAAGATAAGAAATTCAGATAGCGTTGCTATATCCTTCCTCCGACCGTGAGAGCCAGTCTGCCTCTGTGCCCAGATCCAGATACCTATCCTATCTTATCCTATCCAGAGTAGCGACCGTGTATTGTGTGTACCTATCCAAAGATTGACCTGATATATGCGCGCTTAATCCAAAAGTCCCTAGAATCCCACCTTGTACCCCTGTTGCCATATAAAGGGTTGACTTCCTCGTCGAATGCTGCATTCAGAGCTAATTGCCCGTTAGCATCCGACCCAACCTGTACACTTCTGTACGGTCCGAAGCTTCTCTGTCCTCTGCATTGCCATTCTCGTCTCACCATCATACCATCGTGCCTGTCGTGATCTCGTAATTCCCGTCCTAACCCCCCATCCCTATCATCACCTCCTAGCCCCCGGCGTCCCAGTCCCAGCCCCAGGCCCTGCTGTCCCCCGTCTAGTAGGACTCGGCGTCCCAGATCGACTCCCCACAGGCGTGTTGCCTGCCGTTGCGGCTCGCGCCCTAGCTTCGAACGTCTCGACCATGTCGAGCACACGTGTGCGTGGCCGCTCGGGATGGACTGTCTCGCCTGTATGGGGGGAGCTGGAGGAGGCTGTGGGGATTGAGGGTGAGGGCGAGGTCGTGCGTTGGAGGGTTGGGCTAGGGACTTGGAGTGTGGGTGTTAGGGGTTGGAGGTTATGGGTTGTTGTTGTTGTTGTTGTTGTTGTTGTTGTTGGGGAGGTTAGGGTCGTGATGGTTGTTGTGAGTGTGGATGTGGTGAGTCGAGTTGTGGTTGAGGTGAGATCTGTGGTTGTTGCTTCAGGGCCTGGGGAGGGGTCGCTTGGTGTTGGCTTGGGCTCGTCGTGTGCCTCTTCTGCTTTGCCCTCTGTCTTCGGCTGTGATTCCTTGGACTTCTCGTCGCGTGGTTCTGTATCCTCCGCATTAACCAACACCGCCTCCTTCTCCTCTTCAATATCAGCATTCACCACCCTGAGCCGTTCCTTTGGCACAGTAAACATGACCTGCACCAGTCTGCCCTCCACAGCCCTCTCCACACCATCGTCGTCATCCTCTGCCCCATCTCCCGTCTCAAAACCATACCCCAACCACGCTTGCCTCCTACGCTGTAGCAGCGCGCTGCCGACAACACCTTCCAGGTGATAATTTGTGGATGTGCCCTCTCCAATGTTAGCGTCCTTGTATTTGGAGGCTGACTCTCCAGGGGCAAATGGCATCGAAGCGCTCCCGCCAGAAAGCACCCTGCGCAAACTCCCCAGCCAACTGCGTCTCCTCGGCTTGCTCTTGCTCGGGCTGCCCGGCACCTGGACATACCCATCCTCTGTCTCCTCCACCGCCCCCTTGAGGTCATCCTCCTCGTCAGAAGATGACGAGTCGCTGCTGTCATCCGCCCCACGACCCAAAAGCAGCCTCGGCCCTTCGGCTCGTAGCGCAGCAAAGTCTCGCAGATGTGACTTCGCCGTGCTAAACGACGCCCCGGCACTGCTGCTGCTCGAGCTAGGGTTGCTATCACCCTTGGCATCTGAAGGTAGGCGGAGTTTGGAGAGAATCCTGCTGCTGCCGCTCTGGCTGTGTTCGTCGCTGCCCTTGGCAAAACTGAATGCGCTCTTCTCCGAAAGATCGCTGCCTGTGCGATCGGATTCGGTTTTCGGTGTGGCGGGGGCTTTGCCGGAGGCTGACTTGGTTGAGACACGGCGTAATGGAGCGCCAGGTCTGCTTCCGCTTTGGGAGAGGCGACGCACGAGCTCCGTTTCGGTCGCGTCGACGTCGGAAACCCAGCCTTGGACGTCGGGGTCTTGTTGTTGCCCTTCACGGCGGGGCTGGTCTTGAGCCTGGGGCTGGGGCTGAGCCTGAGCCTGCCCTTCAAGGCTTTTATTGCTCGGTGTCACGGGGCTCACACTCCTGGGAGCAAACAGACTCGTCGTAGGTGAAGTCGCAGCAGATGGGGTAACAAAAGGGTCATCATCCTCCGTCTCCTCCTCCTTCGTCGGGCTGAGGGGGTGTTTCTCAGCCAAAGCCTCCTTCTTCAGGCCCTTCTCATCGTATTCATCCTCCTCGTCTGCCTCATAGATAGGCTCAATCCCACGACTACGTCTCAACGGAGAGAAATCGTACCCTCCCCCTGGGCCAGGGTTAAAAAGCCCCCTTGCAGCCCTGGGCCGTCCACTCCCAGAACCCGCCGGCGGAGGAGGAGGCATGTACAGCGAACTGCCCGATCTCTCACCCCGCAAGCTCTCGTACCCAAGCGACCTTGACCCTGACGCATACGGGTCCTCGCCACCAGTGTACCACGCTCGTGCGGTATCCCCGTTCCATGGCCAGGGGAAGGATAGGCTGCTGCTGTGTCGCTCCAGCATGGCATCGTCGTCGGAGAGGCCGCGTGGCAAGGGGCCGTTGAAGCCTTGGGAAAGACTGCGGATGGCGGCATCGCGGGCTGCACGGCGTTTGCGGCGCTGGAGCAGGGAACGGATGACGAAAAATGCTATGATGGAGAGGAAAAGCACGCCGAGGGCGATGCCCAGGCCGAGAGCTAGGTCACGCTTGTGGTTGTTGGTGTCTTCAGGGGTAGGGTTGGATGAGGGGTTGTTGGAGGGGTCCCCGGCCTCATCAGGGTTGAGGGGCTGCTGCAGAGAAGGATTTGCATACTCCGCCTGCCACTTCATAGCCGTGATATTGAAGAACCTGACGTTCTCCTCAACCCCCCTCTTGCGAACCCTCTTCCCCTCGCCAATCTCATACCCCCCATACACCATCATCACATTCCCCGGCAACACAGCCGCCCCATGGCCAAAGACTCCCCCTTGAAGCCCATTGCTGAC